>JABMIG010000132.1:67535-215035 GCA_013187285.1 Cyclotella cryptica | reverse complement strand
CTCCCAAAACTCATCTGGAATCGTTGGGAATACAGGTTCAGAGTACTCAGGAGGCTTCTCTCTCCGCTTGTCATCATCCTCCATCCTTTGGATAACTCTATCTGCCTCTGCACATAGAGCTGTAGCAAAAGTAACCAAGTTTGGATGATTAGATGGAAGAATGCTGTTGATGTGATGATTGTATCTTGGAGGCTTCTCTCTCCGCTTGTCATCATCCTCCATCCTTTGGATAACTCTATCTACCTCTGCACATAGAGCTGTAGCAAAAGTAACCAAGTTTGGATGATTACATGGAAGAATGCTGTTGATGTGATGATTGTATCTTTCCAGACAATTGCTTGTTCTGTTTATCACTTTGTGATCACTATCAGCAACACCAGCAACATTTCGAACTGGAATCATATCATCCTGCATCCAGAAACCACTGTGAACGGCAAATGTTAGATCTCGTCCAGAGCTTTCAAATTGTGCAGCAATGAACGCAAAATGGCTCGTGAAATGGCAGCCATTTTCCTGCCCTCATCAAATCAGAGGCCGTCCCATCTCTCCTCAATATAATACAGCAGTGCAATCAAAACAAACCTGCCATTACAATAACAATTTTGAAAACTCACAAGAAGTACTTCTCAAAAAACTCAGTATTCCACCTGTTTTTAGCTGCATCACACTTAGTTTTGTCACCTGAATATAGCTCTTGGAGAAAGTCAATAATCTTTAAAAACACAAAAGGAACTCCTTGTGTCAGGTGCTCAGGTGGGATAACAGTAAGAACATCAATAACACCCCTTTTCATAGCAAAGATAACTTCCTCATCAGGGAACAAGAGCTGCTTCATCTTCCTCCTAAGAGCTTGTTTGAAATGAAAAAGACTTCCAAGGGTTTGGCATTCTCAAAGTGGATCTGAACGTTGGTGAAGAATGCTCTCTCTAAATCAACACCAACATATGTGGGATCCATATCCTGAACAGCACAGGTGAGCCAGTTGAACACTTGCCAGTAGTACTCTGTAGTCTTCCCTGTCACTAATACCCAAGCACAAGGGATATAGATCCAACGAGCCATATCAAAGACCATGATGATGAAGAGTTGATAAAATGGATGGGGGACAATGCCATAGGTACAATCAACAAAAATTTGAACCTTGTGAAGGTAAAGGACACAAATTGTCATAACATGTTGAAATGAAGCAGTGATTAAAGTAATAAAACAATCTCACCTTAGGATATTTCAGTAAAGCCAAAAGCATAGGCAGAGAAAAGCACATCATCTGTTGCATCCCATCTTTATCAACTAATAGCCTACGCTCTTGAAGAAAGGCCCTATCTTCAGATCCAGAGAAAAGCTGTTCCGTCTTAGATATACCATCACCTCCAAAAGAACGTTCTCAAGCATTGTATACAAGAGACTTGGGCTTGTTCTTGGTCATCCAATAGGCCATAGTATCATTCCAAGTTTTTTTCTGGAAGGTCAGTGAGATGCTGTTCACTAACACACCGCTCTTCAATGAATTGGTGCATCGCCACAGAACAATCTTCAGGTGCATCATGAATTTGAACTTTGCGCCCATTCAGAGCCTCACAAGCTTGAGCATGGGTTCTATCAGAGATAATTGTCTCAGTACCATCACCCTTTGGGCAAACCTTCACAAAGGCAGTGCAACCCTTGCACTTTGTATTTCTATAAAAGGAGCATTTCATGCGGTAGCAACCATTGGCCTAATCCTTGTGAAATGTGTATCGGTAAAAGGTGTTCTTGATCTTAATCTCGCGTGGTGGAACATTGGATTTAACTTAGACAGATGCAACTGTTTCAGGCTTGGAGTCTTTGGAGTCAGTAATTTCAGTGGTTGCATCAGCATAGGTTGGAGTGGCTTCAATAAGAGGATCGCCAGATGGTTGTTGTTTGTCTTCTTTGGAGGTGAGTAATCAGTATCGCAAGAAGTTTTAACATTGCTGAGGTCAGCCATGACTGGCGGACGTACTGGTAGAATGGATATGTAGCTGGTAGAGGGAGTCGGTTGATTGGGCATGGTGGGAACCCACCACCCATTCCAATGACCTGGGACAGAGCTGACAGAAGCTTGATTAGGATGCTCCATGCCAAGGGTTGGTACAAACGAAGCTTGAACAGAAGCTTGCCAAGAGTGTGGCATTGATGGAATGACAGGAGCACAAGAAAGTCCGGACATTGCCACAATTTCTTGCCAACATTAAATTGTGAAAATATTATTTTTGAAGTTGCAAGAAAATGTAGAAACCATGCATTTTCTTGTGATCTGAGAGGTAAAGCATCATAAAATATGATATTTTTGAGTTGCTGCTGGAAGTTTAGGTAGCCAGACTATATACTTTTTCTCATCGTTCAGTACATCAATCAGGGCACTGTCCAAAATTGCAGGACTAACATAGGCCAAGAATCTTCCTTCATTAGTACCCCTAGGTACTAAAAATTAAAAGAATCCTTTATCTAAAAGATAAAGGTAATTCCCAAGAAGCAAGGACTTCCCAGAAAAAGGGCTCTATGGCCCCCGATCCAAAAGGCATGGACTCTCCAACACAGGAGTCCATTGCCCTACTCCCAGAGGCATGGACTCCCCAACACAGAAGTCCATAGCCCTAAACAAGGGAACACCCTTGAGAGGGGTATAAGCATACCAGCATTGTGTAGGTTCTACACAATGTTAGTTTGCAGTGAAACGGATGAAACAAAACTTGCATTGCCCTTCCGTCCTCACAGTTACACACAAATAAGCTCATAAATACAATTAATCAACCCCTGTCAAAACTACCTATAAAAATCCCGCTTACTATTTTTTGCGACGGAACTGCTCAGGTCACTATCTTAAGATAGCCATCATGCGACCTTCTTGTACCAAAGCCATCAACATCTACCAACTCAAGCACAAGGCACGAGCAATATTTCTTGTTTGTGAACAAGAATTTTCATTTTTTGCGATCAGTGATGCATTTTTGTTTGAGCAATTAATGACCTCTCCAAAATCTCTGGTTTTGTGTTCCATTGGCTCTCTAAAAATTTCCTTGCAATCGTCCAGAATAAACAATCATTTCAAGCAAACGACTTTGGTGATCGGTAAATCCTATGATTCAAGGTAATTTGTGATCAAGAATTCTCGCGAAATACTTGGAACCAAGACTTTCAAGAAAGAGGAAAAGAAGAAGAAAGATAATAAAAATTATTAAATAAATTCTTTTTTGAACTAACCTCCACAGGGCACCCAAGACCTTTTTAAGGCCTTCTTTTATAATACTACCCTTGGTGAGGCAATTGAGAAGATGTCATCCAATAAACAAAGCCCAGAAGGCCTCAAGCCACAAGAGTGTGAAAGGAGCTCAGGGAGGTCCAAGCCTCCCATCTCCTATATTCCCACTGCCATGGACATCCCCTAAGTGGTCAACAAAATCAAGGTCTCCAACAAAATGACCTTTTCTGTCACCGTCTTTGACGAGGGAAGTCCTGAACAGTTCCTCAACCATGTCCAGACCTCTCTGGAAATAAACTCCCAGAGAGGATTGGACACAGATTATAAGGAAGCCCTCAAGGCTGAGGAAAAACTGACTGCAGCCACTGAGGCCAAAGCCAAGTATAAGGGAATGGATGAAAATTCTCACATCCTCCAGTCATGGAAAAAGGCAACTGCTGCCAAAACACGCACTGGTGAGGCCATAGAGTTTGCTGGCCAAGTGATATTCCTGAAGTACTCCACCCAACTCTTGGAGACGGCCCGTTGTCCTTGGACTAGCATTGTTGGGGAGCAGGTCAACTGCGAGCCCTGGGCAGATGTGTATGGGACTGAGCAACCCACAAAACGCCCGGTATGTTTGACCTCCTTTTTGGAGTGCATCCAGTTGCATCTGCAGACTGTCTTCAGGACTGATGCAGCGGGGGTAATGCATGATTCACCTTGTGCAAGCAAATTCACATTTGATGAAACATTTGAGTTCACAGTCGATTCTCTGGAACATTTCGATGTGTCAGAATTAATACTTCTTGCCATACTGGATTGTATATAGAACGGTCGAATTGCAGACGGAGCATGATGATTAGGGGTAAAAAGAGGGGGGAGGTTGGTTTTGGAAGAAGGATTGGTATTGGTGGCTGTTGGATTTATTCCATCATTTTCAATCGATGATTTTTGAAAGGGGGAGAAGGTGGGCGGGGAATGTGTTGATGAATCCTGTGGAAACAAATGATTGGAACGTTGGTTATCCTTGTAATCAATCTGGCTGCAAGTCAATTCTGTCACACTACTTGGTTTAATTGGGGGGGAAGATTTGGCGGGGGGTGATGCCACAAAGGCTTACTGCTTGGAAGACGGGATGTGGAAGTGAGCCAAACATAGTTGGCATTCTGGTTAACACACGGAAGGGGAGGGAGTGGCGGAGAGATCTCTGAACCAGCATGGAAAACCCCTCCACTGTTGTCAGAGTCATTTTTCATGGTGGCAGACATCCTGTTATCGCCATTGTGGTTATGGCGCGATCGATGAGGGGAATATATAGGGGGATTGTTTGCAATAATATTATAGAAGAGCAATGCCCTCAGATGTTGTAATCATATGGCGCGATCAATGGGGGGAATATAATATATATAGGGGGATCGTTTGCAATAATAATATAATATAATATAACTAATAAGTACAACACACTATCATGTTGGAATTTCTTTTGACATGATTTTGAAAAATGAATTTGTTTCTACAGGGAAGTAATAACAACATGATGTTCTTCAAACCATAATGACAACATTTTCATTCCCACCACACTTGTTATTAGCAAGATCAAGCAGACCACCTTATCATCGATACTATCTGGACAGTATTGTGATGCTCTCTCAAAATTGGATCGTGGTTGTGTCGACTGTGGTACCTTCATCCTTCGTGGGTGTTGACTCTTTCGGCAAAACGAGATCTACATTTTTGCAATACCTCCTTTCCCACACAGTGGTGTTCTTGCGAAATTTGTTCGTGGTTGTGTCGACTGTGGTACCTTCATCCTTCGTGGGTGTTGACTCTTTCGGCAAAACGAGATCTTCTTTTTTGCCTGACATCTTCCAATCTTCAGCAGATTATCTTCCCACATCAAGGATCTTCAGCAGCTTATCTTTCCAGACATCAAGGTGCGCATCTCTGAAATGGGGGGGACTGTGACTTCAAAGCAGACAACTGGGATTGTGTCCAAGCGAAATTGTATCGTGGTCGTGTCGACTGTGGTACATTCATCCTTCGTGGGTGTTGACTCTTTCGGCAAAACGAGATCTACAATTTTGCAATACGTCCTTTCCCACACGGTGGCGTTCTCGCGAAATTCGGTCGTGGTCGTGTCGACTGTGGTACCTTCATCCTTTGTGGATGTTGACTCTTTTGGCAAAACGAGATCTTCTTTTTCACCTGACATCTTCCAATCTTCAGCAGATTATCTTCCCACATCAAGGATCTTCAGCAGCTTATCTTTCCAGACATCAAGGTGCAAACATGCAAAAGGGGGGGGGGACTGTGACTTCAAAGCAGACAACTGGGATTGTGTCCAAGCGAAATTGTATCGTGGTCATGTCGACTGTGGTACCTTCATCCTTAGTGGGTGTTGACTTTTTGGCAAAACGAGATCTTCTTTTTCACCTGACATCTTCCAATCTTCAGCAGATATCTTCCCACATCAAGGATCTTCAGCAGCTTATCTTTCCAGACATCAACGTGTGAACCTACAAAAGGGGGGGGGACTGTGACTTCAAAGCAGAGGACTGGGATTGTGTCCAAGCAAAATTGGATCGTGGTCATGTCGACTGTGGTACATTCATCCTTCGTGGGTGTTGACTCTTTCGGCAAAACGAGATCTACATTTTTGCAATACGTCCTTTCCCACACGGGGGTGTTCTCATGAAATTTGGTTGTGGTCATGTCGACTGTGGTACCTTCCTCCTTCGTGGGTGTTGACTTTTTGGCAAAACGAGATCTTCTTTTTCACCTGACATCTTCCAATCTTCAGCAGATTATCTTCCCAAATCAAGGATCTTCAGCAGCTTATCTTTCCAGACATCAAGGTGCGAACCTAAGAAAGGGGGACTATGACTTCAAAGCAGAGGACTGGGATTGTGTCCAAGCAAAATTGGATCGTGGTCATGTCGACTGTGGTACCTTCATCCTTCGTGGGTGTAGACTCTTTCGGCAAAACGAGATCTACAATTTTGCAATACGTCCTTTCCCACACGGTGGTGTTCTCATGAAATTTGGTTGTGGTCGTGTCGACTGTGGTACCTTCATCCTTCGTGGGTGTTGACTTTTTGGCAAAACGAGATCTTCTTTTTCACCTGACATCTTCCAATCTTCAGCAGATTATCTTCCCACATCAAGGATCTTCAGCAGCTTATCTTTCCAGACATCAAAGTGCAAACCTACGAAAGGGGGGGGGGACTATGACTTCAAAGCAGAGGACTGGGATTGTGTCCAAGCAAAATTGTATCGTGGTCATGTCAACGTGGTACCTTCATCCTTCGTGGGTGTTGACTCTTTCGGCAAAACGAGATCTACATTTTTGCAATACGTCCTTTCCCACACGGTGGTGTTCTCGCGAAATTCGGTCGTGGTCGTGTCGACTGTGGTACCTGCATCCTTCATGGGTGTTGACTCTTTCGGCAAAACGAGATCTTCTTTTTCACCTGACATCTTCCAATCTTCAGCAGATTATCTTCCCACATCAAGGATCTTCAGCAGCTTATCTTTTCAGACATCAAGGTGCAAATCTACGAAAGGGGGGGGGACTGTGACTTCAAAGCAGACAACTGGGATTGTGTCCAAGCGAAATTGTATCATGGTCGTGTGGACTGTGGTACCTTCCTCCTTCGTGGGTGTTGACTCTTTCGGCAAAACGAGATCTACATTTTTGCAGACCTATCTTTGGGAAGTTATCCCCATCTTCCTAGTTCCCCCTCTCACTTCTTCGGGAGGTCATCCCCATCTTCCTCATTCTCCCTCTTAATATTCTTATCTCATTTTTCTTGGTGAGAATATCTTAATCACATGTGGTTTCTGAACCTCATCCATGTCTCTTTCCTATTCACATACTTTCCCTTGTTGATTTTGTAGAAAATGAGTGTGGATCATGATAAATTCATGTTTAAAACTAGAACGGTTCTATATCAGCGATGGGCTGAAGAAACCAAACAGAGTACCCATCAGGGTTTTTGTGCAGATGATCCAACGCCTCAACGGGTATGTGGAACTCTTGCCGTGCCTATTTTATTCTTTGCAAGCTGCAAAGTCAATGAAAGTATGTGGGCCATTTGATGATGCCGACTTGGCAAGCCACATCCTCAGGATGGTTTGTCGGAACTGGCAGGACCAATGCGAGCTCAGTGGAGCTTTGTTACCACAAAGTGTCAGGGAACTTCTTGAAGTCCTTCAATACATGGAGAAGGCCTCTCCCACCAAGAAGATTGGAGAGAGACCCATAAATGCAGCCAAGTCTAACGACTCATCTAGGAAGTAGATATTCTCTTTTAGTGACCGGATTCCAAAAAGAAGTCGCACAGAGAAGTACTGTTCTCTCTGCAAGAAACATGGGGGCGCACATACCACCCACAACACTCCAGACTGTTGGAAGTATGATTCCAGGGCCAAGCTTCAAGGGAAGAAAACAAAATGGAACCTCTCATGGACACAAGAGACCTTCTCAAGGAGGAAGTAGCTATGCGCAGCTATCTGCTAAAGTCAACAAACTTACCAAGTCCAACAAGAAAATGAAACATGCTATCAACAAAAAGAAGCGTACGCATCACGACTGATTCAGACTCATCCTGAGATGATGGGTTGGAATGTACTAGGAATTTATATAGTAAATCCAACTCTTATGACATGATTAACACTTATCCTAGTCGGATTTAACTACCCCACGTGCCAACATAACATTTTCTGATTCAAACAACACCTCGTTACTGGAGTTACTCACAGAATTAGAGGAGCTTTTTGATGGAACACTAGGTCATTTGAAGACAGAGCCTGTGTCCCTTGCACTCAAAGAAGGCGCAAAACCATATCATGGCAGGGCATACCCAGTACCCAAATCTAAAGAAGCAACTATCAAAGAACTTAATAGATTATGCAGACTGGGAGTGTTAGAGTTTCAGCCCAAATCCGAATGGGCTTCACCATCATTTATCACTGTAAAGAAAGACAGAACTGTACGCTTTCTCACTGATTTTAGAGAAGTAAATAAACGACTAGTTAGAAAGCCGTTTCCGTTACCCAAAATCAGTACAGCTCTGCAAGAGCTAGAAGGATTTACCTAGGCTACAGCCCTAGATTTGAACATCAGTTACTATAATATTTAATTGGATCCCAATTCATCCAAAATACGTACCCTCATTTTTCCATGGGGCAAGTATTCCTACCTCTGATTGCCAATTGACATCGCAGGATTGCCAGACATTTTTCGAGCAAAAATGTCAGCACTAATGATGGCCTCAGAGTTTGTACAGTCTTACCTTGATGATTGTTATGCATCACAAAGGCAAACCTGGAAGACCACCTTAACAAACTGAAAATGGTGCTTACCAGGCCACACGAGCGCAAGGCTGGCTTGCAAATCAACGTCCAAAAATCATGTTTCTGTGCCATTGAAACAGGATACCTAGGTTACACCCTCACATGTACAGGGATCAAACCTCAACAAAAACGGTACAGGCGATTCTCGCGATCTCACCACCAAAAAATGTCAAAGACCTCCATAAATTCCTGGGCTTGGTCCAGTATTATAGAGATCTTTGGGCAAGACACAGCAAAGTGCTTGCCCCACTCATTTCAGTAGTAGGGGAGTGTGGTCACACCAAGGTCACCAGAGCCAAAAAGACAAAGAAATGTCCATGGTACTGGGACACGGTGCATCAAAAAGCATTCAATGACATGAACACTTCAATTGTCAAGGATGTAGTCTTAGCCTACCCCGCTTATTCAGGGGAATTGGAAATATACACGGATGCCTTGTCTAAACAACTTGGATCAGTAATCACCCAGGGAAATTGGCCACTTGCGTTTTTCAGCAGGAAACTGTCGGCAACGCAACAGAAATACAGGGTGGCCCAATTTGAACTACTGGCCATAGTGGAAACACTAAAAGAGTTCAAAGGCATGTTGTGGGAACAAAGATTAAAAGTCTACACAGACCATAAAAATCTAATCCAAGACACCCTCGGATTAACCTCTGACCATGTCTACCGATGGAGATTGCTCCTCAAGAATTTGGCCCCGAAATTGTTTACATTAAAGACTCACATAACACTGTTGCTGATGCCATCTCTTGCTTAGACATGGGACTAATCCCGATGGTGAACATGAGAACTAGATGATGTTCACAAAATGCTGGTGTCATTACACAATACAAGAAGAGAGTGCCCTAGACACCTCTACATACCAAGAGGAAATGAATCTGATATTTGCAAACCACAGCTAAGAAGACGTAATCTACCCATTAACAGTACGAGAGATTGCCCAAGCACAAACACTTGATGCCAGTCTGAAGAAGCTTAAAGATCAGTACTCAACACAATTGGGGGAGAGTACAGAAGTCCTATGCAAGGATTGAAAATTGGTCATTCCAAAAGCCTTTCAACACCATGCAGTAAGTTGGTACCACCACTATCTATAGCATCCTGGACACACTAGACTCCAAGAAACCCTTCGTGCTGCAATGTACTGGAAAGGTATGCAAAATACTGCCCTGACCAAATATAAGCCAGTTGAATGTGAAAATATTAATGTAGGAAAAAATGGTAGGATGTAACAATCTCTTGTTGGCTATTGATGATTAGATATTATGAGCATAAATCTACTCAAAAATGATACTTGATGATCATCAATTAACATGGGTTTATCATGTAATTTGCATGATAATTGTGCCTCTGTAGTATGTGTCTACAGGGGTTGTACATAGCACTACTGAGCTGGCATTAGCTCTCATGTAGGGTTCTACATGATCCTGGTATGTGCTGCCAGAATTATCATGTGGCAAGGTTAGATCTGTTCAAGTTGAATGATCCAATCTTTTTGATTGGTCTGGCCGTCGTCTGACATCCGTTGGACAAGTTCCACGTGGCGGCATGATTTTTCTATCCATGCGATCGTGTTATTTTGCGGATCATGATCCCGGACCAAACAGTACGATATTATTTTTTGGTCCTGGGTTCTATTCCCAGGCCAGATTGCATGTTTCAGGCCAGTGTGATCCGTGGTCTATGTCACTCGCCCCCACAAATAGTGAATTAGGGTGATTGAAAAAAAAACTTCATGGGAAAAAAACCACGAGGGGAGATGAAGTGACTACTTTAAGCGTAAGACTTAGGTGGAGAGGGAGACATATAGTTTAACTTTCAAAATACGGTGTTACTCTCCTAATTTTTAATCATTCTGATTTTGTTCCGTGTTGAACCCTAATGGTGCCATTTGTATGAACTGATGTGAAAGTCCAAGGATCACGTTCAAGGCGGCTTTCTGACTTGCAGAGTATACCGCCTTTCCGTAGCAGTACTTTATCACCGACTTTGTAATCCATATCCTTGCATGTTCTGTTTTCACGCTCGGTATTAAGTTCAGTCTGGTGTTGCCTGTAGTCTCCTATTTTGTTCCAGTAAGCCAGGAAGGGAATGTCAAACAGCATATCCCGACCAAAAATTTCTGCTCCTGGAAGGGCCTTAAGCACTGTATGGTAGGTAGAGCGAATGGCCCATTCCACATTAGTTAGGAAAGTGTAATTGTCACTGGCATCTACTGAGTTGGCCGAATCGATTTCAGCAGTGCAGAGCATCACCATGATGACTTGATGCATCCGCTCTAGTATTGCATTCGCTTGTGGGTTCTTGACACTGGTCAGCTTCCGCCTGGTGCCATATGTGTCACATAAGGCTTCAAAGTGAAGTTTAAATTTGCTTCCATTGTCATATATTACATGTTGATAATGTGGGTACCAACTGAACCAGGTCTTGTTCACCAAGGTACTAATCATGGCTGAGGATTTATCAAAAAATGGTACCTTTGGTGTATTATGTGTTGAGATGCCCTTACGCCCCCGTGTACCCGTGGGAATGGTAGGTTTGTCTACCACCGGCAGTTCTACGATTTCAAGCCAACTAGTTGCTGGGTCTATCATAGTCAGACACATAAAGTCAATTTCTGTCTTATCTTTACCTTTGAGAGTGTATGGTCCAATGAGATCCACACAGAGCGCCTCCCAAGGATTTCTTATCACCAGTTTGGTAGGCAACTTGCCATACTTGTGTTTGTGCCATTTATTGACTTGGTATTTGTGACAGTTTTTGACATATTTTTGGAAGGTAGTTCTCATACCTTTCCAGTATATCGCAGCACAAAGTGTCTCCTCAAGAGGAGTTGCTCCAGGGTGTTGAAGGTAATGGTGGTACCATCTTATGGCTCTATAACAGAGAGCTGTAGGAAGGATCATGGCTGTGCCTTTACACAGCACTTGTGTATTTTCCACCAATTGCATGGTGTACTTCTTATCACTAGCCAATTTTTGAATGCTGGGGTCAGAGAGCTGAGCCTCTGCAATCTCATTGACTGTGAGAGGATAAATTACCTCTTCCTTGCTGCAATTAGCAAACACTATGCTGAGCAGAGCGAGATGCATAGTTCGTCGTTAATTAGGTGATAACTAATTTATGCGAGCTATTTTGTAGTCAATACAGTCCCACGTACTGACGACGCATTTCGTTGGCTCTTAGGACGGGCCTTTTTGGGCTGAGGACCTGAGAGAGTACTTACGTGCTACTCACATACTGTAGGTACATACTTGATTGTATGTGGAGAACATGATGGGTGTTTTGGCTGGTTTTTGGCTAGTATTAGCACACCCTTGCAGTGAAAGAACCCATCAGGTGTGTCTTGGTATTGTTTTTAAGCGGCACAGGCGTGTGGGGTAAGGGTAGGGAGTGTGGTTGCAACTTTTAGTATGTTGTGTGCCTTGTTTCGTAGGAGGAGAAGTTTCGTAGGTGTTGATAGGTATATGTGGCGAACAGCTTGATGATGAATGGCGGGATGATGTTTCGTGACATAGTCCGCTAGGTTAGTGGTTCCTGCGCGCCAATAGGTGCGAAACTGTTTTTGATTTTCTCGACAACGGAGCCAATGAAAACGCATGTCCATTGCTTTGGTGCGTTTGGGTTGGATGATGTTGGTGACCACTCCAAGGGCTGTGGAGTTGTCAATTTGTATGGGAGTTGGAGGTTGTGGATGTCCCAGTTCATTGAGAAGGTGTCGTTGTGGTATTGTCTCCGTGCATTGATGTACAGAGCTCCTAGTTCGGCTTCAGCTGCTGAAGACATGACGGGTTTGATGATTTGTGCGAGGGTTAAGATGGCGCCGTTGTTGCGGGGGGACGGATCGTCTTCTGATGGGAAAAAATGTCCCCCTGCCCGGCTGCGTGCTTTTGTTTCTGATAGATAAGATGTGTCGCTGTGGACGGCGAGGATCATGTTGCTGGCACGGTAGGTTATCATGGCGTCTGGGTGTGTCATGGCGTAGTCGAGGAACTGGTGTATTTTCGACATGGTATTCTGTGTTGGTGCCGATTGTTGGGTGGCAAGGGACCCCAGTGCAGGTAGCATGGTGCAGTCCACAGCTCGTGCGTAGTACAGGAAGACGCTGATGACTTCCTGGACGAAGGTTTTGTCGGTGTTGGAGAGTAACGCTGAGTCGTCCGCAGTGTCGACAAACTGTTGTTTGGCGCCATAATTGATGCTGTGGTTTGATGGGAACAGGGTGGTGAAAACGGTGGCCGGCTTTTTTGCAGTATCCTGGCATGGAGAGTTGTACTTGTTGGAGGGTATAGTCCCATGCGATTGTGAGCCCGAGGTAACGCTCACCCTTCCAGTCTTGTGACGTTTCGTAGTGTTCGTTGAGAGTTTGTAGAAGGTGCTGTGCATGTTTGATGCCGACATATTTGACACCGAAGTCGTCAACACATAGAGTGAAGGAGATAGGGCGCCAGTCGTGTTTCCAGAAACCAGGTGTGATGGAACTTTGCCGGTAGCCTTTGAGGGCCAACCTTTTTTCAAGGAGTTGTTGAGCGATGATGCCCGCCTGTGGGAGACCGTACATTCCTTTTGGATCAGGACATAGGCGTATCCATCAGTAGTGACAAGTTTGTCAAGTTTGTAGAGTTTAATGATGTGGTCCGGAATGTCGGATAGTTTGAGTCGCATGTATTCAGGGCGAACCATTGGTGTGTTGAGGTAGAAATCCTTGATGTCGATGGTCATGAACCGTGCTCCTTTTGTGGAGATGGCGCTGTTGAGGAGAATCTTGGTGGTGAGCATGTCAGCTGTTGGTGTGCCGCAGTCGCCAGGGTAAGTGATCCTGTTACCGCCAACTGTGAGTCGAATGCGATAAGGGTCGTCCTTCTCGGTCGGTAGTTGGCAGCGATGCGTCCGTAGGTGGCGTCCTTACGGCGTTGCGGAGGGATTTCGTTATGCGCAATGAAGACTATAGTGTTGGTGCCTTTGACAGTGCGGGGATACCTTGGGCGAGGCGACCGAGTTCTTTGCCATATGCATTTTTCCATATGGTGCTGTATTTTGGGTTTTTGATGAGGTGGCGATACTCGAGGAGTTCTCCAGTGTCGGTGTCGAGTATGGCTGAGAGGGCCTCACGTGGAAACTGTCGGGTTGCTGCGCGTCGTGGTGTGAGCGGTGTTTGGGTGTTGTGGAGCAGGTGTAGGATGGTTTCCTGTGTGATTGTATGTGCGCGACTGCGCGTGTTGTATGCGGGGAGGATGGGGTGCTGACACCCTTGGAGGTGGTGTCATGGTTTGTTGTGGTGACACCCTTGGAGGTTGCAGAGGCAGCCGGGGCACCGGGTGTGGGATGGTTATTGATTCGTCGTCACTGTCACTGGAGTCGCTGTCATAGTCGGAAACTGCTGCCGGTGAGGACGGGCGTGTTGCGTTTGGTGAGTGTTGTTGATAATGTGTTGCATTGTGTTGCGGGGGAGGCAATGGTTGTGTTAGGATTTGTAGTCGGGTGAGATCTGATTGGTTGACTTTGTTGTTGTGATGGGCCTGGAGATTGTTTGTGAGTAGATGAGATAGGTTTGCAGCGGCTGCTATGATTGCGTCTGCAGGGGTGACAGAGGGGTTGGTGATGTACTTGTGTTTGAAGAAGACTGTGGCAGAGATACGGGTGGTGCGCGAAGTTGGTGTCCACACTTTCCAGCAGCGGTAGTGCTCGTGTGATGTGCCGATGACATACCCCTTGGTGCAGTGTTGGGCAAAAGATTTGCGGCGGTGGGGTTTGTCGTGGACAAGGGCTTCCATGCCCAGGGGGACGAAAGGGTGCGCGTTGTAGTCATGATGGCCGTAGAGATGCGTATGGGAGGAAATGTGGGGGTATGCATTGGATTGCCGTAGAAGGCAGAGTTGGCGTTCCATTTGTGGTAGTAATTGGCACCAAAGGTGGAGGGGAAATTTAGCGTCTGTGCCACTGATGACGGCAATGAAGTGGTCCTTCCAGGTTTGGATAGCTTTTTCTGCTATGTTACGTCGATGGTCGTCAGGTGGGACAAGTTGATAGGTCATGCCTGATGCGGTGATGGCGAGTTTGTAGGCGGCGGATATTTCATTGTCCAAGACCTGTCGGGTGGGTTGGATTCCACAGGCTTTCATGCGTTGGAGGGCGCGGTTGCGTGCTAGGATGAGTTCTCCTTCGGTTTTGTTCTTGGTAGGTTCGGCCCATATGGAGTTGCTGTCAACATGATACAGAATCATCTGGTACCGATTTCCTTGACTGGAGAGATGAGGGAACTTACCAGTTTGATCTGTGTAAAGGGTGCCGTGGGTGTCATAGGTCCGGATAAAGATGTCATGTAGTTGTGGGAGAGGTGTACGAGGTTCCGCTTGGGGAAGGGCCTGTTTGGTGGATCTTGTGCCTTGGCGTTGGTTCCTCATGTGTCCCTGTTGTGTCTCCTCAGATTGAGGAAAGTGTTTGTGGACGTTTTTGACAGTGATGAGAGGCCATGTGCTGTAGTTCCCTTTGCGAATGGCTGCCAGCCATGTTGATTTAGTGGGAAAACCAGCTGCTGCGTGGAGGTATCGTATGGACTGTTCTATGCTGGGGAGTTCATACACATTGAGTATATGGTCTGTGTTGCATTGTAGGGAGGCTTGGAGGTGTTCTCGGATGTGTGTAGGTGTAGGTACATGATATCGGGGATGAGTGGATTGTAGCCCGCATTTGGAATCAAGGATGAGGGTATCAGTGTTGTCATTCACAGTGACGGGACGGAGTGGAATTCGCCAGAGGCCTGTGCGTGGGCATCGATAGCCAGTGAGGACTGCGCGTTCGGTGATGTTGATAGTGGCGGAGTCGTAGAAGTTGACTTCGTGTTTGTCGTACACGGCTGTGTAGTCGGCGTCAGCGAATTTGCTACCACTGAGTAGTGTTTGGTGAAGGTTTGGTACAATGTCGACTGTGTTGGCGGGCGGACGTACATTGAGGAGGAGCTGTGCTTGGATTGTGGCTGCGGTGGTGGTTCCTGTCGGTAACATAAATATTTTGGTGGAGCGGGTCTTAGAGTGGATGAATGGGTCATGTAGGGTGCCTGCTGTGGAGGTGGCGCCAGTGTCGCTGACTGCTGATGGGATGGAACCGTTGTTGATACCTTCCTTGATGGTGCGGGGTGACATGTGGGTTGCTGTGTTGTGGATGTTGATAGTGCCTGTGAGTTTGAGTGGGTGAATTGTGTGAGAGGGTTTGTTAGTGCATGCCAAGCGCCATTGCTTGCTGTTGGTCATGCGGTGGTGTGGAGGAAGGGTGAAGCGGACACGGCGTGTGTCGTGTGAAGATGCGGCTAGTGGAGTCCAGTAGTTTAGTGTTTCGAACCTATGTGTGGAAGTCACATTGTTTAAAATACAATTAAAACTAGGCTCCACAGTATCCTACATCTTGGCCAGGTACCACTGAGGACGTTTGTCCTTGTTCTTTTCAAGGGCAAAACAGGCGTCGTCTTCATGGTAGACATTACTTTTCTTGCACGAGTTGCAGTAGCGGGGACTCTTGGCGGTTGTGCTTGGGTGTTGCGGCGTGCTGTGCGTTGTTGGCCGCCAGTGGTGGTGCCTGGTGTGGGGATGCTTTGTTGGGCTGTGAGGAGCGCCATGAATTTGGTGGTCTGGGAAAGGAGCTCTTGTTGTTGGGTTTCAAGTTGCTTGAGGCGGTGGTCCTGTGTCGTAGTGAGAGCGGCGGCATGCTCTTGAGTGTGTTCAAGTGCAGTTTCGAGACTGTTGGTGTACTCGAGTATGGTTTGGTGGTCGTTTGGGGACAGGGTTCCAAGTGAGGTAGAGCCAATGCTGCCGGTGTTGATGAATGTGTTGGCGCTGTCGTACCCGCCGGTCGCGAGCTATGCGTTCGGCATTGAACTTTTCCTTGCTCTTGTACAGGGTGACGAAGTGAGTTTTGGCGGAGTCCCACGTTTTGTCTGCGGAGGGTTTGAGTTCCCATGCCTGCATTTCCTTGTCGTCGAACATGTCTGACGAGTACATGCCTTCCACGTAGTACTGGACCTTGGTGGCATCCGGGCGGGTGCGCCGATGTCTCGGCAGAGCTTCTGTTGCTTGTCAAGTTCCGGGCGAACTTAGTGATGTGGGATGTGAGATCCCATTGGACATGGAAAGCAGCGGATGCCTGCTTCTTTTCAGAGTGGTGACCACACACCATTCAGTTCGAAGATGCTCAAGGATAGTCTTGGTGGTCTGGGCCCGTAGCCGATGTAGTCGTCGTCGAGTTCTTCGACGTGCGCGGCATCGGCGGCTTCACATACTATCTTGTCGGCGATGATGGCGTCGACACTCTCCTGTTTCCAAAACTCTTGGCATTCAAGGTTGTGGTCGGCCATGATGCGAGTTCTGTGGGTGAGAGTTGTGTTGTTCGCGAGGTTGGCTGGGACGATGGGAGGTAGGGCGAGGCGTGTCGTGGTGAGCGTGGGGGCGTTGGTGACCGTCTGGTACTCGGCGTCGTTGAGGGCGAGGCGAGGTGGCCGTGTCGCCCACCCCAGCTGGTTGTTTTGACGGCTGCGGCGATCTTGGCGAGTTGTTGTTTGAGCACGTTCACGGTGGAATTCGACGGTTGGCCCACGATTTTGTCGATCGGCATGGGTGCGATGATCAACCGGACGGCCGCGGACGGCTGCTTCGTTGGCTGTGGGTGACGACATGTTTGTGTTGCAAACGAGTTGGTTGATTGTCGAGTGGTGAGGTTTTTAATTGGAGAAAAACGAGTTGGTCGAACGTCGAGTGGGTAAGTTTTTAATTGGTGAAAAAACGTTAGTTATCACTGCTGAGCAGAGCGAGATGCATCGTTCGTCGTTAATTAGGTGATAACTAATTTATGCGAGCTATTTTGTAGTCAATACAGTCCCACGTACTGACGACGCATTTCGTTGGCTCTTAGGACGGGCCTTTTTGGGCTGAGGACCTGAGAGAGTACTTACGTGCTACTCACATACTGTAGGTACATACTTGATTGTATGTGGAGAACATGATGGGTGTTTTGGCTGGTTTTTGGCTAGTATTAGCACACTAAGTTCCTGGAGTCTTGGTGTATTTCTGGCTGCTGTGATGTGGTGTGGGATGCATAGTGGCACCAACACTGTGTGAAAGTCATCCAGGTGTCCCTCTTATTGTTCAAAGGGCTGTAGTCAAGGCGAGAGATAGTGTCGGCTACGGTATTGTGGATGCCTTTGATGTGGATTATTTCTGGGCTATATTCCTCTAGAAGTAACCTCCTCCGGTATACTCTGTCTGAGGTGAAGCCAAGGGCATCTTGGATAAGATTTTTATGGTCAGTGTAGACCTTTATCCTTTGCCCCCACAGCATGCCTTAGAACTCTTTTAAGGTTTCTACTATGGCTAAGAGTTCTATTTCTGTTGCACTTTATTTTTGTTCCGTCTCAGAGAGTTTTCTGCTGAAGAACAAAATTGGCCTATTCTGTTGTGAAATCACTGTGTCCATCTGTTTTGATGAGGCATCAGTGTAGATTTCAAATTCTTTGGAGTAATCAGGGTAGGCCAAGGCTACATGTTTTGCTGACTGCCTTACAGCATCGAATGCTCTTTAATGTACCTCATCCCAATGCCAAGGGACCTTCCTGCTCTTCAAGGCTCTGGTGACTTTGGTATGACCACACTCTCCTACCAGTGAGGTGAGTGGGGCAAGCATGTTGCTGCGCTTTGCCCAAAGATCTCAGAAGTATTGGACCATCCCAAGAAATCTACGGAGGTCTTTGACTCCAGTTGGTGGTGTTAGTGCAAGGATTGCATGTACTTTTTTTGTTGTGGTTTAATACCATCTCTAGTGAGCACATATCCCAAGTACTTGGTTTCTGTGGCACAGAATTTTGATTTTCTGGCATTTATCTTTAGACCCGCGTCTCGCGATCTGGTCAAGACCTGCCTTAACTTCTCTAGGTGGTCATCCAGGCTGGCCCTTGTGATGCACAGTAGGTCATCAGGGTACGTTTGTACAAATTCAAGGGCCACCATTAGTTCTGACATCTTTGCCTGAAAAATGTTCTGGTATCCTGCAATGCCCATCGGTAGTCTGAGATGAGAATACTATCCCCAGGGAAATATGATGGGGCAGATTTTGGATGCATCAGGATCCAACCTAATGGTGTAGTAACCCATATCTAAATCTAGGGCTGTAGCAAAACTAAATCATTCTAACTCTTGCAGAACTGTGCTGACTTTGTATATTGGAAATGGCTTCCTAACTAGCCTTTTATTTACTGTCCTAAAATCACTGATCATGCGCACAGTTTGGTCTGATTTGGGTATTCTGAATGACGGAGATGCCCATTCAGACACGGGCTGAAACTCCATTACCCCCAGTTCATACAATCTGTTTAATTCTTTGATTGTTGTTTCCTTTCTCATTTTTGGAACTGGATATGGCCTGCCATGATATGGTTTGTTACCTTCCTTTAGCTCGAAGGAGACAGGCTCTGTTCTCCATTCACCTAGTGTCCTATCAAACAGTTCCTCAAATTCTTTGAGTAACTCCAGTAACTTGTTCTTGTCATGGAGACTGAGGTGTGGTCCAGTGGCATCTACCACTGCTTGGAGGTCTGCCTTTTCATAATTAGCATCCAGGATTTTGACTACCCTTTGTGTGGCTTTTTTGGTGCTCACAGGTTCTTGTGCCATGCTGTTGTTTACAGCCCAGGCTTTTTCTATCTTGGTGCTGGCTAGACTATTGATGTTTCTCATTGGCAAAATGATTTCATCAATTGTAATTTGTTTTGTTTGAACGTCCAGAACAATTCCTAACTCTTCTTTGATGGTTGTACAACCAAGAATGAGGTCATACACTTGCTTGATTTTCTTTCTTTTATCATACTCTACTATGTCAGGGGTAAAAGTATATTCCCAACTGTTTGAGTACTCAAAAAACTTCAAAGTGACCTTGCTAGGGAAGCTGTGCTGCTAGGCCATTGTGGTTAGCAGTCATAAATTCCGTTTTCCTATTTTATGGCTGGTTAAACAATCAGTGGTGCTGGGCACTTTTGTGCTTGCCTTGCGTATTACTTAATAGGAGAGTACTGTACATACCTAGTAGGGATAGTTAGGGATAGTAGTATCATCACACCCTCGCAAGTGCAAATGGTGTGTATTATGCAGCTGCAGCAGCAGGAGACAGAGAGTTGTGTTTTTGCCGAAACATTTTGAGGACAATGAGAGGTGTGAGAAATTCCTCCCAAATGCTGATGTGGTGAGTGGCAGAGTGGTGTTTGGTCCAGTAATCGGCATAGTTGGTCTTGCCGGGGCGTCAGTAGAATTTGAATTGGTTGTGGCATTTGCGGTCACACAGCCAGTGAAATTGCATGTCCATGGCTGTGGTGCGTTTCGGTTGTATTTTGCCGTTGATGAGGGCGTCTGCCATGGCGTTGTCAGTTTGGATGGGGGTAGGGGGTTGTTTGTGTCCCATTTCTTCTAGGATGATGCGAATGTAGACAGCCTCACGAGCCATGATGTATAAGGTGGCAAGTTCGGCTTCAGTGGCAAAAGACATGACGTTCTTGATGATGTGGGCGATGTTGAGTATGGCACCGTTATTGCGTGGGATGGTTTTGTCGAAGGAGAGGAAAAAATGTCCTCCGGCGCGGCTGCACGCTTTGGGTTCACTGAGGTAACTGGCATCACTATGGATGGCAAGTTTCATGTTGCTGTGTTTGTATGTGAGGACTGCGTCCTCTTGTGTAGCCAGATAGTCGAGGAGTTGGCGTATTTGTTTGAGGGTGTTGGTAGTGGGTGCGGAGGACTGGGAGGCGATGGCGCTGAGTGGAACGAGCAGGGTGCTGTCCACTGCTCTGCTGTAGAACAGAAATTTTCCACAGACTTGTTGGATGAACTTCTTTCCGTGTTTGTCGAGGAGGGTTGCAGTTGAGGGAGTTTTGGCATATTGCTTTTTTGCACCATACTTGACTGGCGTGTGTGGGTAGGGTTGGTTTTGGCGACACCGCGCTCGGTGTCGAAAAATGGTGAGGGCTTTTTGAACATACCCAGGCATGAAAAGGTGAACGTGGCACGCTGTGTAGTCCCAGCGTAGGTGAATGCCGATGTAGCGTTCACCGGTCCAATCTGTTGTTACTTGGTAGTGGTTGCAAAGCACCGTGTAAAGGTGTTCTGCATGTTCACGCCCGACATATTTTACCCCGAAGTCGTCAACTGTGAGAACAAATTGGATGGGCCGGGTTCGATGACGCCTGAGACTGGGGACATATTTGCTTTGGAAGTATCCATGTTGGTTAAGGCGTTTTTCAAGTAATTCATTCGCTAGAAGGCCAGCTTGTGGAAAACCGTACATGCCTCGGGTGACAGCAATAAAAACCATGCCTTTGGGGGTGGCTTTGTCTTTGAGGTTGTATTGGGTGATGATTTCCTCAGGTGGGTCGGAGAGTTTGATTCGAATGCATTCGGGGCAAATGAGGGGGGTCATGAGGTAGAAGTTGGAAATGTCCATGGTCATGAAGCGGGCACCTGGGGTAGAAATAACACTGTTAAACAAAATTTTAGCCACTAACATTTCAGCGGTGGGTGTGGCGACTTCGTAAGGGTAGTTGCATTTATCTTTGCCCGCGACAAAACGTGTGCGGTTGGGGTCAGCCTTTTCAGGCCGTACGGTGCAAACAAAGCTGCCGTAGGTGACGTCTTTACGCCAATGGCATGGGACATCACGTTTGTGGATGAAGTGTATTGTGTCGGTGCCTTTTACGCGGTTACCCACGCCTTGTGCAAGGCGACCGAATTCATCAGCGGCGGAACGGCTCCATGCAATTCTTTATTTGGGGTGTTGCAGAAGTTGGCGGTAGTTCAGTTGCTTGCCGCTGTTGGGGTCTAACACTGCAAGTGCATTCTCAACTTGGGATTCCAGTTTTCAAAAAGCCAAGAGGAACCAGCCAGTTTTGAAGTCATCAACAGCATTGGCCAGGTGGGTCGTTCGGGTGTGAGTGTGGCAGCGAGCGGGCGGTGGAGGTACAGGGATGGCTGGTCAACGGTGCACCCTTGATTGCGTGCTCAGAGCCAGGGGTTGAGACAGGAGGAAGACTGGCGTCAAGGCTGTCTGGATGCATTGTTGGCGCACTTTGATGTGCTTGGCGGCGGCAAAATGGGCGGGCTGTGATGCTGGTGTGGGTACTGGCACAGCTGGTGTGTGAGGCAAAGCTGAGGGCACCCTCGAAATGGTATGGTCGGGTGGAGGGATGGCTAGAGCTCTGGGCTCAGGGGCACCGCTTGGCGGGGCTCAGCGCTCGAGGGTGGTGTGGGTAAGATTGACAAGCCGTTGGAGATCTTGGATCTGAGGAGTTGCCGGGGAACCGCGGGTTCTGGACAAGGCAGCTTTGCAGTCGGCTAAAGCTTGCATCAATTTGTCCTGTGGTGTTATAGATAGAGTTGTGATGTGTTTGTGCCTGAAGTGGATGGTGTCGCTTAAGCGTTCGGCTTTGGTGCTCTTGATGTGGCAGTTATGCACGTGGTAGTGTTCGGGCAATGTGAAGAGGTACCAACCGTCCACACAGTGGTATGCCCAAGTGCCGCGTTGGTCGGTTTTTTTGTGGACTTGCACCTCGCAGCCCATGGGGGCCAGGGGCATCTTGATGTAAGCAAATGGTCCACAGAGGTGGGCATATGCCGAGACGGTGGGTGTGCATTGGACTGGCGTAACAGGTTTAGGGTGATCTCAGTCTGGGATAGAAGGCGATCCCAAAGGCTGAGTGGGAAGGATTCGTCGGTGCCAGCGAGGATGCTGAGGAAGTGGCTTTTGAAAATGCGGATGGCGACCTTGGCGGCATTGCGGCAATGGCAGCCAGGTGGAACTAGTTCCACGGTGAAGTTGTACTTACCTAGGATGTGTTCTTTCATGTTCAAAGAGATTTTGTTGTCGAGGATGGTTTTTTGGGTTGTATGCCTGCACGGAGGAGGCGATGAGTGAGAGCGTCTTAAGCACGGATCATTTCGCAGTCTTTGCGACTTTTCATGGGCTCGAGGAGGATGGCATTGCTATCGATCTCGACCATAACCGTGACGTATTTGTTGCCCCGTTGGGATTGTGTATGGAAACGCCCGGTCTGGTCGGAGAAGGTGGTTGAACGAACATTGTAGATGGTAGTGTAGAGGTCATGCACCTTCTTGCCCTGGATGGGTGCTGTGTTGGGTGACGCGAAGGCTTGTGAGGAGCGCTTGGTGGAGCGGACATTCTTGCGTGTCTGTGCCATATGGCCTTGTTGGGTTTCCGGTGTGTTGGGAAAATATTTTGCAATGTGCTTTTCGGTGAGTAATGGCCAGCCTATGAAGTTGCCAGCTTTCATGGCCTTGAGCCATGTGGATTTTCCCGGATATCCACATACGGCGTGCATCGATTCAATGGCTTGTTCAATGGATGGCAGGTCGTATGTGTTGTTGACTTCGCGGAGCTTGGCTGTGACACGTTTCTTGGGTAGGCGGGGTTGCCATTGGCCTTTGGTTTGGATCAAGGGAACACAATAGCGCCTGTGTTTGTTGCAAACACCAATGAGGACGGGGTCGCCAAGGCAGGTGATGAGCACGTCGTGTTCTTTATGGACAGTGACCCCATCTTGGGAGAAGATGGAGACAGTGCCATCGTCAGTGAGGCAACCAACACTGATTAGAGAATTGGGGAAGTCATTGAAGGTGTCCGCTTGTGTGGCGTTGGTGGAAAGGTTGGTGAAGGGAAGTGTAGTGACGTGTCGCCCGTGGCTGGAGCTGCCATTTGCAACGCCAACGCGTTTGACAGAAGGGTGCAGAATGGGGAGTTGGGCTTGGACTCGGTCCCTTTTGCCTAAGTAGTGGCCGTTGGCGCCCGAGTCTAAGGTGGCGTACACCGTCGGGGGAGACGTGGTTGTGAAGAGGCGCACGGTGTGGGTGGTGGCAAAACGGACATGCTGTGTGGGCATGATGAGACGTTGCCGGGCTCGTTTGAAGCTGAAGTAGATGTCATAAGCAATGTTGCGGCTGGGTTGGGCAAAGGTGGGCTTCTGGGGCAACAGAGAGTGTCCCTTGTCAATGGACAGGCGTTTTGGGTTGGTCAGGTTGGCCTTTGCAAGTTGGGTGCGTTCGTCTTCGGCAGCTTAGATGGCTGTGTCCAAGAAAGCGGAGTCTTGCTGGCAGAGTAATCTGAGGATTGTCTGAGTGTGTTGCCGGCGAAGAATGCGGTGGGTTGCTCATGCTGTGGGATATGTAGTAGAGCGGGAGGGGTCGACACGGGAAGGTGTGGAGGTGGAGGGGGGAGGGGTCAGATCGGAAGTAGAGGAACCAGCAAGGGCACAAAAAGGATTATGAGTACTATAGTTAGTAACAGCAGTTTTAAAATGCTTTGTTTTGTTTGTTTTGTGCCCGCCAATGTCAATCCACTTCTCCGATCCCCCTGCCTGTCATTTGTCCTCCAAGTCACTCTCAAATTTGTAGCGTGGTACATATGGGAGCTCCATCTCGTCACACACCGCTCAAGGCCTGAAAACCTTGAGTTTCGGGTTCCAGAAACAGTCTTTTGTTGGGGTGTTAAGGTGCGGGGTGCGACGTTTGAACTTCTGGCAGTGTTTGCATGGGTTGTCTTGCCAGCAAGCGGGTGGATTGCGGTCACGGGATTGGCTGCGTTGTCCTCTCCTTCGGCTGTCACGAGAGTTGCTGCATGGTTTGCCGCGTTTGTTGTTGCGTGGAGATGACCTAAGTGATTCCAGGGTTAACCGTATATCATACAATATCTTCATAGATTGTGCCGTTAAACATACGATGGTATGTTAGTTAACTCGTACTACATACGGGGCTGCATATTACTCTTCGAATTCAACACCGTCAACCATACGGTGTCATGTTAGTCGTCCTGTCTACTTCTATAATGCAACACCGACATCTGTTCGATGGTACATCCATCAGCATGTCCTAGATACATAGTTGTACACAACAATCAAAGAACTAATGATAAAGACGAAATCAACATAGACTATTGGAGACTTTTTGGATTATTCAGGACAATTGTATACTCAATAATCTAACCCATTCCTTTTCCTCTTTTCCATAGGACTAGTTTTTTTTCATCACAAGCAAACTCAAAATCAGTCGATCTCTCATCGCTCTTCATGCAAGTCTTTTCCTTTATTTCTTGAAATAATTGAGTTTTAAACTCTGCAATGTTCGTATCAAGATTACGAATCACTTGCATAACCCCTTCCTCAAACCTTTGTACGTAGGATGCCGGCAACCTCGATGAAGACAAAACTCCATTCAACAAGATTATAATCCTCTTACAAATTTCATCTCTTGATTAGTCGGAAATGAGATCGTATTCAGTTGTTAAATTGGCAACAGAACGAGAATACGTGTGCGACTGATGACAAACTTCAATCTCAGTTTGCAGCCTTTTTGCAATTGGCGATAAGAACTTGTTATCTCTCGAAATCCTTCAAATTCGGTACAATGGTCACTTCTGTCTTCATCCCCGTTGATGTCTTTGCCATTTTTGCACCCATTGTAGTTATTGTCGGCTTGTAATTTTTGATTCATATATGAGTCAATGAATAGATGATCATCAACAGTAGTGCAACCCATTTCTTGAGATTGCGATAACACATAGTCTGCGCAAACATAATCATATACAGTCATGTTTGCAGCAAGCTGTACCTGGGTGCCATTAATCACTTCTTGTAATGGCGTGACGGCCAATCTATCGTTTTGTTTGGGAGTTATACGGACACCCATTCCTTCATTACGGAAGTGCTCTTCCTAAAAAAAGGGCATCAGAGTCATATTTACACATCACGATAATAACAGGACACAATAACCTTACCTGTGCCTGAATCATCAGTCGACCCAATGTCGTGTTGTCTCCGTAGTGGGCATCGTATACCTTCCAGTGACGTACATGAATCATATTAATGCTCATTTCGTCTACCAACCTAAATATATGCAAACAGGGTACTCCGCACTGATCATAAAATCCGCAATCGCACCAGAGGAAAGTCAGACTACTTGAGAACTTACGAATAATCTTGCGTACTCTCAAGAACCGTGGTAGCGCAGAAGAGGGCCATTTTTCTGGACTCATGTTGGAATAGTTCACAGATTCGAAACACCAACACAACCATTTGTCTGATCCAATCTTACACAACTTGTAGGAAGTTCGGTCATCGTAGTTGTGATCTGCAATGGCTTGTGTTTTAGCGATGATAATATTCTTTGTGGGTGCCCGGGATGAGAGGTTCACTTGGTTTAAAGCTCTTAGAGCAGCTTCTTTCTGGAGGTGGATTGACCTGTTGGTGTTTTCGGTGATTTTCTCAATACCGCGGTGAATGTCCATGTTAGCGTTGACACCGAGTTTCTGTTTCACAATGCTGTTTTGTGATTCGGCAGGAGATGTTGTTTCGGAATCCATGCACTTTGTAGTGTAAAGATGAATGTGATTACCGAGATATTTCTCCTTATCCAGCAACGATTCGGCAAAAGCGATAATTGCCGCGACACATGATGATCCAAGGTCTGTTAGTGTTCGATCGTCCCTCAAAAAGGATCGCAATTCTTTGCATGAACGCTGATACTCTGCAATAGTTTCATGCTCATTGCATTGTCGCATAATCCAATGAAGAATTAAAGTGCCTGTGAAATAGTAAAAGTTAGTGAAACAGAGTTGTGTGAGTACACGTCCGCCAAAAATGCATCAAAGGAGTCAGATTACCAGATTACAAGCGGCGATAAATCATCGCCCACCGCTTGACATGCTGGAGTCAAACCTAGATCATCGCAAAACGAACGGTGTTGCATTCACCCATTACAACCGTATCATATGCAACGATACAAGCCATACCGTGCATATCATGCGGTGCAGGTTATCAAGTCCATAACCGTACGACTAGCGGTGATGAAGACAACACAGCCCCGCATACTATACGGCCCAAGATAATACACAGCGTCGAATGAACAGTATCGCATTGACTTATAGCATTGGCCTATCATAACCGTATGCTATGCGACGATACAAGCCATACCTTGCATATCATGCGGTGCAGGTAAACAATGTAATGACCGTACGACAGGCGGTGATAACAACAACACATCCACGCATACTATACAGCACAGGATGATACACTTCCGTATAGAGAGCGGTATGTAAGGTATAAAAATATTGTAACGGCGACGTACCGTATTGTCTACCCATTTCAGAAAGCATAACGCCTTTCTTTGGCAAGGTGGGTCGGATGTTTTCTTGCGTGAAATGTACAGAGCATGATTTTACTTCTTTTATATTCGGGCACCCTTGAAGTCATGGTTTCAAAAGTTCTATATTCTGATGCGTCTTTGTCAGTCAAGGCGAGTCTGTTTCTTTGAATTGTTTCTGACCCGTACAAAAATGGGAAGATATCCTTGAATATGTAACGATATACCCATGACTTCCCTACCGACACAAAAAATCAGGACATAAGTAACAATCCACTCATAATTATATTTGATACCAGGGCATACCGGATGGGATCACCGTCATGTTTGATAGGTGACACCTGCCGGAGGGGGTGCGAATAACGGAGAAGAAGAACTCTCTTTTTTGTTTGTTGACACGAGCAGTGCAGTCCATAAAAAAGACCTCGGGGTACTTCATCATTTCTCGGATCATTTCGTTGGAGGCGAATGAGATCATTAGAACCAGCTTCTTATCCTCGCCGAACGTCAGTTCTTTCCGTAGGTCCGAGATTTCAGAACGTATAGAAGCATCAGTTTTCAAAACATCAGTGGTGCAAGGACGTCCACGTGGCCAAGATATGGCACATACTCCGAGCGTAGGATCGTCGTATACAATACGGCAAGATATTTCATTTCTTGAGTCGGATGTTGTGATTTAATCATAGTCAGATGATGCCATACAAAAGAGAATAATACATAATCCAGTGACTCACCGGTTTAAGAATTCCATGGCCTTTTCCGCAGACGATATCGTATGGTCAATGCCTAACTCCTTTTGATGTAGCAGCTTGCATTTCTGGACCAAATTATGTACTGTTGCGGACTGGTACTTTCCTTTGGCGTCCTCTAGCATCTCCAATAAAACCGCGAGCTGTGATGGACGGACTCCTACAGCCGACATGCGCTCGATCAAAAGCTTGGATTGATCACTGATGTAGCGGATTCCTTTCAATTTGGCTTCGGGTGTCTATGGTGGGTGTCCTGTATGCATTAGGCAAGTTGTTTTGTAGTCCAAATAGTAATACCCATCACCACATAAAAAAAGGCTACGCAACATTTGCACCGATCTTTTGCTTCGGTTTTACGAATTGAATGAACCCCACGGCTTGTAGGCTGATTGTCATAATTCTGAGACACCGTTGAGGTTATCGAGCATTTGATTGCCTTTGTTTCTTGTTTTCCCACCATGGCGTCAAGTGATGAATTCAGCCTTGAGCTTTTCCTTTTGAGATTCTTGGCCTTCACCCCGTCCTGAGTGTAGTTGTCTTGTTCGAATGCATGGACAGCTTTTTGGGTCTTCTCTTGGAGGCGGGTGTGCAAACACCAAAGTACAAAGCGATTGTTCCTAGATCCCCTCACAAATGAAAACTTTGAACCATGTAGTGAGTTTTGTAACATGAGCACAATTGCGTCGAATGAATCCTTGCCTGCAAACATTGTTGGGTTAAATTGATAAACAGAACGATTCGGATACTTCTGTGGCTGATTCTTGGCGTTGTCAGGTGTCCGAGGTGGATAATTTTGTTGATGCACAAGAGAGATCCACAGTGCCACCAGAATCGTCTACAACAAACGGTTGTGTCCGTTGTTGACATTCATCAAACGCCTGTAATATTGAGGTTTCCAGGGATGGATCCATTTTATACTGACAGCACGTGACATAGGTATAGAAGAGCAAACAAAAATTGAGAATTATATGCATAGAAGGATGGTCGCCGCATAATATGCAGTGAGAACATCATAATCATCGTATAATATACGATATCAGGGTAAGAATAACCGTATATATGGAGATTGATAAAAAAGGTGACCGTATGGAATGCGTTGTCAGGAGTAGTTAATCACCGTGTGGCATGCGATCTTGGATACAGTTCAACCGGTGTTGTCTAGCACCGTATAATGAAGGACCGATTACGAAGTTTCTAAACCCGTATAAAATTGGATTGAAACCAATATGACACCATACGACAATAACACCGTAAAAGTAACGGTATAATGTGAGTGTGAAGTCACCGTTGAAACGACGATATAAATGAGGGTTGATCCGTATTAAAATATCACCGTATGGAGTGCGGTGGTACAGGTGGTGACAATAACCGTATGCCGTACAATGTAGGAGCAAGTTGCACCGTTGTGGATGATCACCGTATGATGTGCGGTGGATGATGGTTACCCTAGCACCGTACGTAATGCGTTTTTGGTCCAAGTAATACCGTTGATTTCTTTCACCGTAGTATGAACAGTGATGGACTAGTTGACTACTCCGTATGATAGGCGTTATAGAACTGAGACACACCGTAGAAGTGAACTCATACACCAAAATGGCAGTGGTTGCCTTGGATTGTAATGGCTGCGGTGAAGCAGGGAATGGCACTCCTGTGGGCAGGATAAATGAGTAGAAATGAGATGTGAACTATAACAATAAAAAGAAGCGGAAGTAATGTGATCCCCAACAAGTACTTTAAGGGAATTAAAGGAGGTGGATGTGAAAATCGCGAGCTCTCAAAAATGAGACGGAGGCAACTTCGACCGGGGCTGTCACCCAAACATAGGTAGATCCAACATTGCATACTCACCTACAAACTGACGATTGAGAGTCAATACCAACACCAACAGAATGGGTTGGTGGGATCAGCAGGAATCCTAGGTTGGGGGATGATCAATGAAGCTGACGGAAATCGCCATGGATGGCAGTTGATTCGTTTTGGTTGAGCGAGTGGTGTCGTGGCGTTCACATTGGGTGTGTGTGCGATATTTAATGGGGGAATACCGTCTGTCTGACGTAAGCGGAAGTTCACAATGACAGAAAAATAACGGACTACATCTTGAACGGAAATCGGAAATAGTCATCATGACAAAAGTTGATGCACACATAAGACAGCTACATACAAAAGGAGCACTCCTGCTCTGTCTGTCATCTGTGCACTCCTGCTCTGTCTGCCATCCGTGTGACGGACAAAAATAACATCACAGTTGGAGTAAAAAAATATTTACAACCTTACATCGATTAAAAGATCTTTTTCCAAGCTTTCGAACGGTGTTCTTATTTTGTTGATTTGAACAGTCTTTCACGAGTTGTTGTGAGTTGAATGAAGCAGATCGGAACGATCCGATCCATTCATTCTCGTAGAAAATTGGATTGTTTCTACATTACTAAAGTAGAGTTACTTCGTTCACTCCAAAATTCTTTTTTTAATTTACTCGAAATCAGTTTTGGGGAATCCACTGTCTGGCCTGCTGAGTATCATGATACCTCTAGGATACATAGTGCTCCTATTGTCTCTAGCTTTCATACATGTTTGCCTATACACTAGTGTAGGCCCAAAACATTTCAAATAATTCAAATCAGAAACCCTCCCATCAAGATGCAAAAATCCCCATAAACAAAAACCTAATTTGTGCAGATCTGATTTTCCCACTAAAATCTTTCTCTTGTTGTATCCATTTTTTGGTGACAAGGACAAAAATGATGGTCTCATTCACATCTGTAGTGTTGCATATTGTTCAAGTGCAAGAAAGTTAAGCCTGTCAGTGATGGTATGCACACCTCTGCAAGACAGGCTCATGTGATTTCCTTTCACAACCTTCTGATGCCCCTTAAGACCCATGGTGATGACATTTAGACAACCCCGATAATCCCCAATGAAGTCACTTTGATGACCCTTCTTTCATCTAGTGACTAAGTTGTGACGACCATTTCATGCAGCGTCACTGAAGATACTTGTGACAACATTGAGAATCTTTAAGAACAACTGTCAACAATAGGTAGAGTGGCTCATGGTACCAGGCAACAACAAGGCCAACCAACGACCCCAACTGATGATGTGATGAATCTGTTTGACGACCAAAGAGACTACCCTGGACGACACTTTCGTGACCTAAGTCATGACCAAAATACAACCCAGGCAACCCTGATGACAAGTGGTGACTACTTGTGACAATCAATGTGACTCTCTGGTGACAATTTGGAGAATTTGCTGATGACATCTGACGACAACTGACTACTCCAGCAGCTGATTTTTATTCCCAAATTCGAAATTTTCCTTTTGATTCGAAATAGCTAGATATAAAATACGTCCGCAGCCTTCCTGGAAAATCAGATGCGCAGAAAAATTAGGTCTTACAGTCTTATTAAAAGGAATGTATTATCAAGATTTTTTCTTGAAAAAGTCTTAGTTTATTAGTAACTGAGGATTTTCTTTTTTTCCTTCTCCTCCTCCATGAGTCACTTTTTTAACTATTGAATATTATTGCAAATTACCTGTAAATACATTATTCTCATGTTTGAAATACATGGGTAGTCACGGTTTTTTCATCTGTGCTTACCTATAAAAATATATCTAAAGCTAACTTCTTATCTGTGTAGGTAATAGTGTCCGTTTTACTTGTGGTTACCTTTTGAGACATTGACTTTTGCAATCAATCTTACTGCTTAACTGTAAAACATTGTGATACCTTCCAATGGCACTTAAAAATGTAATCGTGACCCCCCAAGAGGTTCATTTCAGACTGAAATGACCACATGGCCCCTTGAAGTTCTCATTGACTAAGTTGAAATGTTACACCCAAGAGGCTTTGGACATTTTGGTCATCGTCCTTAAGGAGTGTATTCTGATCTCATTTTTCATAGGTTCACTTGGGCTTGGGATTCAAGCTTTGATCAACACATTTTCAAGAATTTCAAGCAGTACTGAAGTAAACTTAATCGGAGAGTGCCTCAGCACGAGCAACACCCATGTCAGTCATTTTAGTAGTAAAGCGACCGCACTCAGAAAAGGCTTTTGGAATACTGGATAAGTCCTGAAGGTTTGATATGGCCTGAGAGCAAACCAAATGAACTCTTTTAAGAGCATATGTATATCATATATTTCCAAATCACGATTTTTGGAGAGTCATGTTTCTGTGTGGCAAAAAACATCGGGGCATACCTTGGTAAACATAAAAGGACCATGAATTGACCTAGGAAGAAGGTATTTGCTTTGTTGCTGAGATTCTTATGATTGTCTGATTCTCTCAAGAAGCATAACTGCCTTCTGTTGTATTCTCACTGTGAAACGCGCAAAACTGAATAGAAAAAAGGTTGCCTTTTCATGTGTGTGAACCTAGAGATGTTACACAAAAAAGGAAATAGAACAGAAAGTTGAGAAGGCAGTATAATTTAGACATTGTACTTCCTCCAGTCCAAGGTAAAGTACAAATTAATTATAATTGTATTATTTCAAATTGACCACAAAAATTGAAAACACCTTTGCCACACAGAACACAAATCCAGCCCTATCACACTAAAACAATATCAACACAAGAATGATCCCATTAAAAGATCGATGCCACACCAAGAATGGTGGTAGTACATCAAGATCAATGCCACATATGACTGTCACACCACAAAGTACACAAAGACATGCCCCATAGAAATTTAGGTTGCACTAGGATGCCACCTCATGTACGAGCCATCTCAAGGCAACAGAAATCAGTAAACAGATGATGTCCTACACTTGAAGTTGTTCAATGTGCAAAATGAACACACAGTGCTTCTCAGCATATTTAATTTTAGACTTTATTGTTCTGACTAGACCCTCATGGGTTTTTGAATGTAAAACTGTTATGTTCAGTCTAATGCATTATTAAACATGATTGTACAGAATACAAGGAGAATAACTAAGAACTTTGATTGAACATGGTCAAAATGCATATGTACTGACAAAAGGCAACACTGTATTGTCTGAAAAAAGTATACACATACTCCTGCTGTTAAAACTGCATACATCAAAAGAATATGAAATATGGAAAGACTGCTCTCAAACCTGATGCCTACATAGATAATATAAATGAAACAGTGCAACCTTTGATAGATCCTCAGCCACCTGAAGATATGCTATTGCTTTCAATAGTACTGCATTTTGCTGTACTACGCAAAACTTCTTACAGATTCCCAATTCTCGAAGCTCCAAAAATGGCTTCTAATGGTATGTTGTAACAATACAACATGTTGATACCTCTTTTTATGAGTGTTGGCACTCTAGTGAATGCTGTGTGAGTGCCCCACTAACGCTCAAAACTCCATCTGGCTGTGTGTAATACTATGTATTTTATCGTAAGTAGAGTTACGAAAAAAGTGTAAGGAAAGTATCAGGGAAAGTCACAGCAGTGTATGTAATTACTTATACGATGTAAGTACTAGTGGCAAAACCCATGAGTAATTTACCGACAGTTGATGTGTGTGGGTACAACAAAAAACTATCTGTAATCACCAATCCCTAATTTGTGTTGTTTCTCATGAAATGCACAAGACAAAAATTACAGATTACATATGTAACTACTGTTGTTCATCAGTGGTAACTACTTTTAGAAATATGGTGTTGATACTTTACATTTTGTTGTGTTGTTACCAGTCTAAAACTATTATGAAGCGCAATTACCATTATGAACCACAAATTCGATTTTGTACTTATTCCTTCGTAAGTTTGGCTAATTTCTACATGTCAATCAATTTTTCACTGACAGTTTGTTCTACATAAAATACATACCAAGATCTACGACGTACTATTTTGAACCACAAATCAAAAATTTGATGATCGTATTGTCGTTGTGTTGGGAACTTCTGATGGGTTGAAGGACCTCGCGACTTGGACTTAAGCTCTTGAGAGCATGTAGAAGGATTCTGCTGTGTCACCCGGTTGTTGGATCCTAATCTAATGGACACAATAATATGCCAAAGTTGGGCAATTTTGCTGACATTTTTGTGACTCATAATAGTTTTAGACTGGTACTAATGTAGTATTAATTATTACAATGAGTACTACAAACTGTAACTTTATTGGTACCATACACTACTATGTTAACATGCTAGGAATAACAACAATCTACAAACAACCAAATGACACCTTGCGCTCTGCACCCCTGTTCCTTTTTGTTGTTGGCTTTGTGGCAATGGGAGGGGAGGTGCCAAATTCAGCCTGGGGGCTGAGATATCTACTGTGGAGAGGAAATAGTAGAAAGATTTTAATTAAAAAAGCCCTGGTGAAGAAGAATTGTAAAAAGTCAACCTCAATTTTTTTCTTACCTTGCGCTCGGCACCCCTGCTACTTTTTGTTGTTGGCTTTGCAGCAATGGGAGCGGTGGTGTCGAATTCAGCCTGAGGGCTGAGATATCCACTGTGGCACGAACAGTGCAAAACAATTTAATTGAACAAATCAGTGGTGAAGAAGCACGGTAAAAAATCGAAACTTAATTATTTCTCACCTTGCACGCGGCACCCCTCATCCTTGTTGTTGTTAACTTAACAGCGACCGGAGCAACAGGGCCAAATTCATTATGGGGACTGAGATATGCACTATGTCGCGGACAGTGCAAAACAATATAATTAAAAAAAATTAGTAGCAAAGAAGCATGGTAAAAAATAGAAACTCCATGTTTTCTTACCTTGCGCTTGGCGCTCCTGTTCTTTTCTGGTGTTGGCTTTTAGGCAATGGGAGAGGTGGTGCCAAATTCACCCTGGGGGCTGAGATATCCACTATGGCGCGGACAGTGCTAAACAATTTAATTGAAAACATTAGTAGCAAAGAAGCAGGGTAAAAATAGAAACCCCATTTTTTCTCACCTTGCGCTCGGCACTCCTGTTCCTTTCTGTTGTTGGCTTTTAGGCGATGTGAGCGGTGGTGCCATTTTCAGCCTGGTGGCTGAGATATCCACTATGACGTGGACAGTGCAAAACAATTTAATTGAAATCAGTAGTAGCAAAAAAGCACTGTAAAAATTGAAACTCCATTTTTTCTCACCTTGCGCTCAGCGCCCCTCATCCTTGTTGTTGTTAACTTAACAGCGACCGGAGCAACAGGGCCAAATTCATTATGGGGACTGAGATATACACTGTGGTGCGGGCAGTGTAGAACAATTTAATTGAAAAAAGCAGTAGTGAAGAAGCACTGCAAAAAACGAACTCCATATTTTCGTACCGTGCGCTCGGCGCCCCTCATCCTTGTTTTTGTTAGCTTAACAGCAATGGGAGCGACAGGGCCAAATTCATTATGGGGGCTGAGATTGGAGGGTTTGATTTGGACACTAGCAAAAGTCCATGGTGGATATGATTAGATATAAGGATAATTTTTTTGGTAGGGGCAGCAAAAAAATGTACGTGTGACGAGAAAAAAATGTACTTGTGATGGGATGTATGGTGCATGTTGGGGAATTGCTTTCCCAACAGGCCGTGACTAGGCTTTTTTGAAAATAGCATGATAATAAAATCCTTAAGTCAGGCCTTTCGTTTCCCAATTAAAGTCACACATAAATGTTACATAAGTAACTGTAGCACCCACACAAATAATAATTGAAGTATATTTATAGGAAATACATGTAACCAAAGTTAAGGATTGATTAAATTGCTAATAACAGATTTAAGTCTAATTAAACGCACAAGATGTTAAAAAATCAGGGATTATTACTTTTGGCATACGCAACTCTTCACATACACCTATTTTTTTGACATACAACATGCAAGTATACTCACAATATATGTGTGCTTTATTATGTCAGACTTGACGACACTTATACAATAAGTGTGTCTTACTTACCTTAAATATCTATCTTACTTCTAAACAATGACTAAGGGGCTCTCAGACGCAGGCAGACTTAGAAAAAAATTAACTTTCAAAAATTATTTAGCCATTTTGCCTTCAGCAAAAGCCAGGTAAGTTAAAGTTCGCCATTTTGCCTTCAGCAAAAGTTAGGTAAGGTAGAGTTAGCCAATTTGCCTTCCACAAAAGGTAGGCAAGTTGGAGTTAGCCACTTTGATTTTGGAAAAACTTAGAAAAGTTAGAGTTAGCCTTTCTGCCTTGAGCAAAAGTTAGGAAAGTAAGAATTCACTATTTTGCTGTCAGCTAAAGCTAGGTGCTCTAGAGTTCTTAATATTCAATCTTCATGTAATGACAATTAAGCTTAGACAAGCCATCATATTTTTAAACCTATGACTTCCTCTGTTTCTCAGAATTGCATTCTGTCTAGTTTACCACAAAAATCTTGCGGCAGCTGCTAGTAGTATCATAAAAGTTGGGTAAGTTAGAGTTAGTCATGTTGCCTTCTGCAAAGGTTAGGTAAGTTATAGTTAGCCATTTTGCCTTCCGCAAAAGTTAGGTAAGTCAGAGTTAGCCATTTTGCCTTCCACAAAAGTTAGGTAAGTCAGAGTATGCCATTTTGCCTTCAACAAGAGTGAGGTAAGTTTGAGTCAGCCATTTTGCATTCGACAGAAGTTAGGTAAGTTAGAGTTAGCCAAGTTGCCTTCGGCAAAAGTTAGGTAAGTTAGAGTTAGCCATTTCGCCTTCAACAAAAGTTAGGTAAGTTAGAGTTAGCCATTTAGCCTTCCGCAGAAGTTAGGTAAGTTAGAGTTAGCCATTTTACCTTCCGCAAAGGTTAGGTAAGTTAGAGTTAGCCATTTTGCGTTCCGCAGAAGTTAGGCAAGTTAGAGTTAGCCATTTAGCCTTCCGCAGAAGTTAGGTAAGTTGGAGTTTGCCATTCAGCCTTCCACAAAATTTTCGTAAGTTAGAGTTAGCCATTTTGCCTTCAGCAAAAGTTAGGTAAGTTGGAGTTTGCCATTTTGCCTTCAACAAAAGTTAGGTAAGTCAGAGTTAGCCATTTTGCCTTCAGCAAAAGTTAGGTAAGTTAGAGTTAGCCATTTCGCCTTCAACAAAAGTTAGGTAAGTTAGAGTTAGCCATTTTGCCTTCGGCAAAAGTTAGGTAAGTTAGAGTTAGCCTTTTTGCCTTTGGCAAAAGTTAGGTAAGTTAGAGTTAGCCATTTTGCCTCTGGCAAAAGTTAGGTAAGTTAGAGTTTGCCATTCCATTTTGCCTTCTGCAAAAGTTAGGTAAGTTAGAGTTAGCCATTTTGCCTTCTGCAGAAGTTAGGTAAGTTGGAGTTTGCCATTCCATGTTGCCTTCGGCAAAAGTTAGGTAAGTTAGAGTTTGCCATTTTGCATTGGGCAAAAGTTAGGAAAGTTATAGTTAGGGAAGCATTGCCTAGCCTTGCCTTAACTGTGAAAGTTTGTGTAACTTTTCCTTAAGTCTGTAATTAGGAATGCTGGCAGTTTACCTGACCATGTGTCACAAGCCCGGGCATGCGAATCAAGCTAGTGCAGGCATGGATCATTATTTTACGAGACCATTGTGTCAAGATTTTTTCTTGAAAAAATCTTAGTTTGTCATTAACTGAGAATTTTTTGTCTTGTTCTCCTTGGTGAGACACTTTTTTCACTTTTCGCTATTATTGGTAACGTCTTTTTGTTTCTCTGTACATTACCTGTAAATATGCTGTTTTCATGGTCGACAAACATGGGTAGTCACAGTCTTTTAGTCTGAGGTTACCTTTAAAAATATATCTAAAATCAATCCACAGCATGGCCAAAAATTCAGGTGATATTCTTATTGACTAAGCCTTTCTGGATCACATGGTTTTAAAAGAACATGCGATCATGAGGCTAATCAGAGACCATATTGGTCAAACGGGCTGTTCCAAGGTTCCCATGTTCTTGGTGCTGCCCCATGACCAGTCTTGTCATTTTTTGCTAAGCGATTGACTAAGCCTTTCTGGATCACATGGTTTTAAAAGAACATGCGATCACGAGGCTAATCAGAGACCATACTGGTCAAACGGGCTGTTCCAAGGTTCCCATGTTGTTGGGGCTGTCCCATGACCAGTCTTGTCATTTGCTAAGCAATGACCCCGACTACTTGCGCGCGACTCCTCCTCAGCATTAGAATCAAACTTGGGCAATATTCCTCATTCTTGCAAAACTGTTGGGATAGGTACTTCAGCTCGCCCTACAACTATTCATCCCACATAAAAACACAATCACGATCATTTTAATAGACAGAACGCGATCATGAGGCTGATCGAATCAAATTCGTCAGCGGGCTGTTCCGCGACTTCCCCCACGTTCAGGGGGCTGCTCCGCGACGGGTCTGGTGAATTTATGAGTCGCGTGTACTCGCATATTATCAGGGCTATTGCGAATTCAAAAAGACTGATTGAATGCAACTCCTCCTCATCCTCAGAACAAACTTGGGCAATATTTCTATATATTGCAAAACTGTTGGGATAGGTACATGACCTCACCATAAAACTATTCATTCCACATAAAAACCTATGCCCCATTTTGGAACCTGGCGCAATTCTAGCTGCCACCTAATCATAATAATCAAAAATGACTTGAAAGCTTGAGTTAACTGACTAGTTGGACGAGAACTTCAAGGGGATCGCTCGGTCATTTTGATGTGACTCTTCCCTTTGTTATGGCTCAGGAGTACTGGTTTTAGGCCTCAAAAAAAGTCTCAGAACTAGCTAGGGAGTAGTCTAGGCCCCTTATTCTTTTTCTATATATGTAATACCTACTCTAGAGGGTAACGTTTATATCTCTACCCTATTTCTTAGATGACAAGTCCAAAAACTGTTCAAAGATACATATCTCTATGAACTGAAAGTAAGTGCCTGTTACATGTAAAAAATTATTGGTATCCCCTCCGATCTCCCAAAGTACTCATTTGTACTTGGAATTGTACTGTAGAGGAATTAGTTTTTTCATGGCAGTGTTAGTGCATTTCATTTGGTGAGTTTTTATGTAAATTGATTTAACTCGAGAGAAGGAAGGAGTTACGTGGAGCAATACATATTGCCGTGATGGAGATGAATAATGATATCACTTTGTTATGACAAGTGGCTTTTAAGCATGAGTTAAGTGTGTGAAAATGACATTTTTGTAACTGTCGGAGTCTTGACCTTATGATGCGCAGACCTTGCCATCCAAGAAATACGATAGTCATTTGAGTTGCTGTCTTTGCACTCTACACAACTCCTTTTTCACACATTTCCCCATGCCCTACGCAAATTTCTGTGATTTCCAAACCAACTCTTTTTTCACACAATCTTTTCCAATGACCAGGAGACGTCTCACACTAATGTACTAGTTGTGAGCTCAAAACTATTTGTGATGATCGGCCCCATCACACAACTTTTTTCACAACTTCTTTTGCACATATGTGGGCGCTCACAATTTAAATACATACTTGGTTCCCACTTACTTGGTCGAAATGAGATCAACAATAAGATTCAAATCTTGTTTTGCAAAAACTTGGTTCAAGTGCAAAAAAATTGAGTGCGACTTTGAGCACTAAGACAGCACCTAGTCGCGTCCTGTGATTATAAAACAGGTTCTCTAGCCTCAAAAGCTTATCTATTTACATGCTCTTTTAAGAAATGCAAAAGGCAATACATCTATAAGGGCTTTTAGGTCTTAGAACCTATGGCCACACCTCACACCCTCTAGGGCTTAAGCCTGTGTAGGACTGCCTAGTTCGTGATTTTATGAGTTGCTGATTAGAGGCATGGTAGTGGGTTTCTGCTCACAGCTTAATTGTGCCTCTTGCTTGTAGAATCATTTCTGGTCTTTTTTTATCCATGTGCATGTAGGCAACATGCTCACTCTGCTAGATGAAGCAGAGTATACCCATGTCAGCTGGGAACAAGGCCTCAGTGAATTGTCTGGGTCTATTTATATGAGGACATGTTGAAGGCCATGTGTCACGCCTTGTGAGTTGAACTCACAACAACACGCAGTTAGCGCTTTTTTAGAGTTATAGTTCTCTAAGTAGAGACTTACATGTATCAACTTCAATGAAAATAAAACGATGGCACCTAATTTCTCGCAATATTCATACGTGAAATTGTGTGCTCACAACTTATTACATACACCTCGTTAGTCGACTTAAAACATTTAAGTACACTCACGACACATGTTAGTTATATTTTGTTGAACATGAGCTGAACATGACTACGCTTACAATATTTGTTTGTACTATTGATGTTAAGTATCTATCTCACACCCAAGGTCGGACTAAAGGGCTTTCAGACATGTGAGCCATGCGAGCAAAGTTCTAACTGGCTTCCACTGTTATCTTTATTTAGTGAAACAAGACTTCTTCCAGTTTGCAGGCTCTGACTGCTGCTAAAAAATCTTGCACCGGCTGCTTGTAATGTCACTTCCACTGTTATCTCACTGAACGAAACAAGACTGCTTCCAGTTTGAAGGCTCCCACTGCTGCTAAAAAATCTTGCACCGGCTGCTAGAGGAATTATGTCATAATCTACAACATTTGTGAACTTTTTTGTGCACAAGTGGTTGTACCAATTCCTTAATAAGTACAGCTTACGGTTTAGCTAATACATGTACACACAAATCGGGTATAACAGAGAAAATAATATTAAATGTGCCACAGTAGTATCATTTGGTGTTTTCAAGTAATGAAGAAACTAGTAACATACTAGTAATTAATTAAAATTAATTAATTAATTAATTGCTTGATGAATTAATAAACAGAAGCGTAGAATAGTTAATTGAAATATTCCCAACTTCTTTGCTCCCGTTTATATTGGTTGATTGTTGTGTTTTGTTCACTGACATTAGTAATGGTGGCTATATTATCAGGCTTGATTGTTGAGTCATCACAGGCTCTCTCCACTCTCCTATTGCTTAAGTTGATTGTTGGATTTATTAGTGATTGGGCCATAGCTCTCTGTCCTTTTTCCTCATTGCTTAGCTCTTTCAGAGTTGATTGTTGCATGCTTGCAGCTGATTTGGGAAAGATGAAAGATGGCATGAAAAAGGTGAGATTTCATGTAAGATGAGAATCAAAAATGGTAAAATGCAATGAACTCACCTTTTTTGACCTAAAATTACCCCCACTTCCTCCCATCTTCAAAAGAGGCGGAAAGAGCAAGAAAACATAGTTGGAAGGGTCAAAATGGCACTGCTCTTCTTCCCAGATTGTTGGAATTCGGAAATGTCCGAAATCTGAGTCCATGATCTATCGCAAAGGCGTGCTCAGTGGGTTTTTCTTCTCACGTCGATCTGAGCATACCTTCATGAGCGCGCGGTTATAAGGATAACGGCGCTTGCCTCGGATCAAAAAAAGGAGCAATATTCGCTGAGATATTGCGAATCTGGTTTGCGGCCGGCTTGTCACCATGGTCGATCTGGATTTTTTCCGAGCGTGCTTTGTGATTCTGCAAGCCACACACAAAATTATGTGGTACAATCTCTCGTACGGTACTGATCTATATATAGGGTAAGTCTATTGTACTGTAAAACACATCATTCGCACCAGTACCGTGAACATCATGTCTGACGATACATTTTCCTGTGAAGGCAGTAGTAATACAAATTATTAGGCGTAAAAGATCCAACCAACTCCCGTGCACTCTTCTGTGCACAAGTTATTAATAATGTAACATAATTAAAAATTACTAGCTTCACGCAATACAATCAAAATAGAATTATGTTACATACTTAGAAAATATGCACAAAAAAGTGCACAAGTGGGAAATTCGTGCGCAAAAAGGTGCATGGTATGTGCACAAATGTTGACTATGTTCTCATACACCCTACATAATTCTACCTAACTAACTGTGGGTAGGATACGAGAATAATGATTTCCGGAACTCACTTTTTGCACTGGGTGTCATCCCATCCGTTCATTTTCTTACCTTTCCATATCAAAGGCATCATTGGATTATGATCGTGGAAGCCACATTAACATTTCGATTCAATACCGGTGCGTGTCAAACGATTGGTACCCTTTGCAGTGGATTTTATAGGTAATTCAGGATGCGAGCGGATTGAATCGAGTTCGGGGCGTGGACACCCTACCCTACCGGCGTGGTGGTGTTTTGCAATGCCCACATCTCATGGACATCATCATCACGGTCTGAGCGATTGTATCTCTAGAGAGACAGTAGACGGCGAAGGAAGGAACGAAGGAAACTACTACAATAATTATATCAGTAAATCAAGAATAGCTCTCAGTGAGTTCGAAACAACCATTGGAACATTGTTTGACATTGTGGCGTCGCTTGCGATCGTCGTTTGCTCCGTGTTGCCCGTCTTCCTTCCTTTCTCGTGTCGTGAAACGATTTCCTCCGCCTGCCACTGACCCGAAACACACCATTCGTCCATTCCACTCCAGACAAATCACCGATTCCACACACCACCCCCACAAGTCATGACAACATCGACGAACAACCCTCCCTCCGCCGTACCCCGTCTAGGACCGGCATGGCGAGGAAAGGGAAGTGGATTTCAACCGCCCCCCGCCGTACCGGATGCGGAGCGTCGTCCTCCCGCGGGAACTTCCGGCACCAGCACCACCAACAACAACAATGGGACGAGAGATCGATCCAATTCCAACCCCTTCTCGGCCCTAGACGACGAAGAGGAAGGACGATTTTCTCATCTTCGTTCCACCGCCACGAGCGGTGGTAGTTCCGGGACCGGGGCGACCTTTACTCGATCGTCCTCCACGGGTGTTGTTGCCGCCGCTGTTCCATCCAAACCACGCTCGCTTGCCGATTTGGCCGCTTCCGTTCCAAGACGGGGGAGTGCCTCGGCCGCCGCTGTTTCGAGTGGCGGTGGTGAGAATGAAAAGGTTCTTCGTTATACGAGAGAAAAGTTGTTGAGTTTGCGACCGCGTCGGGGGGAGGGGGAGGGGGGAGAATTGCCCGAGGTTTTGAGGCATTTGGAGGGGAGTGTGGTGGTGAGTCGGGTGGCGCAGGATCCTGGTGAGTTTTCTATCATTATTGTTGGCTTGGTCGTGTTGACTTTGTTTGTGAGACGGAGATGTTTGTAGAGATAGAATACACTTGGACGAAACAGGACGTGATGGATGTTGTTGTGCATGTTGTCACTGTCCACAGCAATACTGTCAAGCAAACACGTACATTCATTCATCCTTTCATCTCATAACGTTCTCCCATTCACTCACATTCTTATTCGAACCTACCCTCGCTTTCACTCCTCCAAACAAACAAGTATGCTGGGACGACTTTCACCCCGAAGAAATATGGGCCGCCCCACCCCCCGCACGCGAACGTCGCACCACCGACCGTCCCCTCCTCAAACCACTCGATCGTACCTCCTCGGGAGGAAGACTGCGCGACGTCCTCGACTCTGGCGTAGACGATTCCCACCCCTCCACGACGTCTGGCAGCGGCAGCGGCACCGCCACTCGTTCGAGATCCAACGTCGGTTCGTCCTCCACGGGACGATGGCAACGAGGCGTGGCGTTACCCCCCGGAAACAACGAGGAGAATCGACGTTCCAATTCCGGAGGTGGAAGGGGAGAGTCCGGTTTTTATCCGGAGGCGGACGATCCGAATGATTTGTGGGATGATCCCGGTGGGGGAGGGACGGGTGCCGCTCCGGATTTTAGTCAGTTTGGGGCTTCGTTGGAAGAGGATATCCCTCCTCCCAAGGCGAAGAGTGGGTTGGGTTCGGGGGCGTTTGAGTTGTCGGATATGTCGCGGGCGGCGGCGGCGTTTGAGATGGAGTTGCATGGACAGGAGAATGGGAGGGGGAATGAAGAGAATGGGGAGGGAGTCGAGGGGGGAGAGGATTCGTATTCGCATAGGGTGGATGAGAGTCGACCTTTGGCTTCGAGTGGGACGACGATTCGATCGGGGTCGGGGGATCATGTGAATGTGTTTGAGGATTTTGGGGACGAAGAAGAAGAGGCGGCGGAGGAGGAGCAGGGGACGTCGGCGGCGGAGTCGTCGAAGAAGGGGGAGGACGAGGAAGAGGTGGCCATTAAGAGCGGGAATGAAATGAGTGCCAGTTCTCGACTGATGAAAATGATTGGAGTGGGGGGGAGTGGTGATGCTGATGGCAAGGGTGTTGCGACTGCTGTAGAAAGCAAGACGGAAGACCCGCCTGCGACGAAAGTTGAAGCTGTCCAAATAGCATCGGTTCCTAGCAATCCGTGGGGGGCACCGGTATCCATTCCGAGTAATCCATGGGGTGAGCCAGTCGTCCCTGACCAATCAGGTGGGTTGGTTGGTTTACTCAGTACTCAGCGAGCGAGGGAGGCCGAGATTGCGGCTCAGCGTCAGAGAGAAGAGGAGCAACGTCGGCGCCTATTGCAAGAGGAGGAAGAAAAGAAACGATGGGCGGAGTTACAAGCCAAGCAGCAGGCTGAGGCACAGGCCCAACAGCAGCAACAACAACAGCTGAGACAGCAGCAGCAAAACCAAGTGGAGCTTGTTTTGATTGAACGTATTTCGAATATCCTCGAAAATTCATGGGGTCGATCTGACTTGGTCTCAATTCTGTCTACTCTTCACGCTGATGATTCTCGTGTCATTGCCATTCTTTCCAACCCTGACGCTCTCCGTGCTCTCATTAACCGCCACCCCCAACGCATCGCATTGGTCCGAGACCCTGCCATGGGAGCTGAGATGGCAGCGCTAATTCAAACCAATCAGCAGTGGCAGATTCAACAAGCGCGGTTGGCTCAGCAGCAAGCACAGGCGCAGGCTCGCGAGCAACAGGAGCTACAACGTCGACGTGCTTTGGAGGCGCAGCAGCAGAGGCAACGGTTGGAGGCGATTGCAAGAGAGAGGGAGGCACAGGAGAGACAAATGCAGCTTCAGCAGCAGCAGCAGCAGCAGCAGCAACATACACACACTGTGGTTGCAGACGCTCCATGGTTTTATGCGGACCCTCAGGGCAACATTCAGGTAAGTATCGTGCGTTGTGCTCATGAGCGATCTCTCGCGTCGACAGTGCCTCATCTGTATTAATAATTTGCGCCTCCCAGGGCCCATTTGGTGGCGATGAAATGAGGCAGTGGTTAGAGGCAGGATACTTCAAGGGTAACTTGCCGATTAGTCAGAACAACAGCGGACCATTTCGTCCATTGTCTACCTATTTCCCTGATCCCACTACCGCGTTCCAACCCAGAGTCGACGAATCACGTGCACAAGCAGAGGCAAGACAAAAACAGGCGGAGCTAGCCGCTACAGCTGCAGAGTTGAAAAGAAGAGAAGAAGAAGCAGCCCGTGCTCAAGCCGAGGCCCAACAGCGCGAATTGGAAGTAAGAGCTAGGTTGAAAGCTGAAGCGGAGTCCAGAATGAGAGCGGAAGAGGAGGCTGCCAGAATCAAAGCGGAAGAGGAAGCCAAGCATGCTTCAGAAGCTTCCAATCAAAATGATCAATCTGTGCAGCTGAAAATGTTGCTCGGTCTTGGAGGAACATCGGATGCGGTCGCTTCAGAACCAGAGCCAGCACCGCAACCTGCAGCAAAGAAGCAGTCGAAGAGCAAGACCCAACAGAAGCAGGCTTCGGTGGGTCAGGAGTCTCCGCCGGCACCTGTTACGGAAGTGGCAGCTGCTCCCGCCGCTCCAGCTTGGGGCGGTGCTGTAGCTGTACCGACGGCTGGTCGTAAGAAGACCATGTCTGAAATTCAACAAGAAGAAGCTAAAGCCGCTGCCAAACGTGCAGCCGAAGGTGGTGGTGGTCAACGCTCGGGCGGAGGTTGGGCGAACGTTGCTGCTACAGGTGGAAGCACTGCCTGGGGTGGCGCTGCTGCAAAAACTCCTGCTGCGGGTGTAATTCCTCCTAATACAGCTGTAATTGCTGGTGTCGCTTCTGTGCAAAAAATCAACACCAGTCGATCTGCCGCTACTGTTAATAACACACAAAGCCAACCACCTAAATCTGCATCAAACAAAGATGCCGTGGACAACTTTGGCGCTAATGGAAAGATGACTCCTGCCTTTGAGAAATGGTGTATAAGCCAGATGCAAAAGATCAACAACAGCGATGATCTCACACTGGTAAGAACAACCTCGAACATTTCTTTCTTTCATCAAACTTTTTTCTAGTGTTATTCATTCAAAGACTCTGTACTTTGTTAGGTTTCGTTTTGCATGACTCTTACGGACCCTATCGAGATAAGGCAGTACCTAACTGCGTACCTTGGCTCAACACCTGAGGTAAACAACTTTGCTACTGAATTTATCAAGAAGAAAGGTGGGGACAATGGTCGCCAGGAGGAATGGGAGAGTGCGGGCGGTCCCAAAAAGGGCCGAAAGAAGAAAGGAGGAAAATGAGCATCAGATTAGGCAGATGTATCTAGTTGAAACTGCACCAGCATGGTTTCGCCATTTGATTGGACACTTCATCTTATTCATCACATAAAATAACTCGAAGAACACAAACAGAACAAATTATCCTAACCCAATTCAATTCAACACCGACTTGGAATGAAAAATTGCTGAAATAATCTTCATGGAGAATATTGGCAAACTTATTTGTGGAACAGTCAAATATACAATTGATCAAGTGTGATGAGAATGCTAAAGGTTGTCGCTTGTTCACTTTTCTTCGAAGAATAAATGTGCCAGTCCACAGATAGCTCCTTTCATCTCTCACTGCAGTGCCTTCTCAACCATGAACATAAAATAAAGTTACTATCAGCGGTTGCAAGATTTTTGCAGCAGGGGAGTAGTAAAACTGGATTGAGACAAGAATTAAAAAGGGTGCCCTTTCAAGGTAAGGTGAGGTAAACACCATGCCATTGTGACTGTGAGGATACAACACTCATTTTGTCAGGAAGAACAGGCGAATGGGGGCAGAAATATAGAGCCCCAGACCTTTGTCGGACAAAAGGACCTTGTTTTGACAGCAGGATGTAGGCAATAGCCCAGTTTCTGGGACATGAGCTACATATGAATCTGTAGAAACACCAACAAAACCTGGTTCCTGCAGTCAGAGCATGTATGTCAATTATGTGTCAGTTTAGAGTCTAAACCGACCCCATTTTGGAAAATAGTATAAATTGAATTAAAAGAAAAATTGATGCTTATGTTATGTGCCAATTTTACTTTATGAGGTTTCATCTGACTCAATTGACTCATTTAGCTTCAGTTCGAGTAAGTTTAAGACCTTGCGGCGCGACTCAAAATCTTCACAACTTACCCTATTTACTTTGAGGTAGCCATATTGTATCCCGCCCATGCTTTTGGCTTCATTGCTCATCATTGCTATCCAGGCTTTCATACCGTGCATGATTTTTATGGTAACATCAGCTGGCATTGGTGGATTCTCCTCAAAGAGGAGTGATGCGTATGGGTGTGTTGCTGATAAAAAGGAGGAACTGCTTGTGAGGGTTTTAGTTCCATTAGAGGGGATTAAATACTGGAAAAACTGAAACATACATAGAATAGCACATTGGGACTTATAATCTGTCACTACAAATAATCTCACTCTCTAGCCTTAGTCCAGCTCAAAAAAGGATAAATATGAAGTTTTTGACTGATCACAACACACGCTGCTGGCAGTCCTAGGACTGATACGATGCACCAAAAAGTCAACCAAGATTGTATCCAACTGTGTTAGATGCTTTTACATTGAACAGTCTGTAAGTTTGGGAAATCTTTAAGCCCCCTGAAGTTCAGTGCTCTGATTCCAGTGACTGGTCTATATGGGGCTTTTTTATCTTCCAAAAATATAAATATAGTGTAGAATTATGTCTGTTTCTATTTAGTTAATAAATGATATTAAAAATAGTCAAGGTTATCCATAGTATTATGGATACAACCATGGATACATCATGATCCGCCAACAAAATTCTGTCTTGTTTCTGTCATTTTACTCCTCAACAAAGGTGATGATCGGCTTTTGCTGACCAATACCTGCCGTGTCACACTGGATGAACACAGGAGTTCCATCAACCAAAATATATAGTTTATATCGATCACACGGCCTAATCAAGCAAACACACATCTTCAGCTATGATGATATATTTGGTTGGGACGGCATGTGAAAGTTCCACTCCTGATTTTTCCCCTTGTGGGGCAATCAAAGGGAAAAATCTGGTTCCTGGGAAATTTAAAATTTTTTTATCCCTCTTCCACAGAGGATAAAATTGGGACAAAGCATAGAGGAGAATGAATTCCTGCAATGTATTGTACCACATCATGCAAACATTTGTGTGATAGGCAAGATCAATGCTTTCAAAATTCCGCAACAGATCAACAAATAATAATTGCATACCTGTTAGTGACCTCATGTCATGATCACATCTGGATATGTAGTCATCTTCTCTCTCTAGAGAGGCAACATCTGAGATGTGTAGTCCTATTTGAAAGCTATTACAGAACACACATATCTTATGACTACAGTATGGTATTGTATTGAACTAATATACAATGATATTGTTGTCTTCTACACTTTATTACCTTTTATCCAACACATACCTTCTGTGAATGACCAATCATAATTTGTTGTCATACAGCGTCTTCATCTTTCCTCATATATAATCTCTTCCTGTTGCACTTGGTTCCCCCTGAACACCTTTGAAAAGTACATGATGCAATATGTAGTATAGCCGTGTGCCAAATGGGAATCATATGGACATACATTTTTCTCAGTTTCGCAGCATTCAGCTGTGTGCAGCTCACATTGTATTCATGTCATGTACACATTTTTTCTTCTAATCTCCTAAATTGTACAGCAGCAAGACATTTGTTCATGCCAAGTATCAAACTCACAATTCATCATGCATAGGAATTCAGTTCTTTAACACCATGGCAAGGACTTTCAACACTTCATTTACTTCTCACATGATACTTCTGCTGAGATGAACAGGAATGAAGTTGGGTACAAAATGATGGCTCAATTTAACTTGCACATTGTGTTTTTCTCCACAGACACCACCCTCAGATTTCTTGAAACTATCACCTACTCGTTGCACCATATTGGCTTGTACCATGAATTTCTTCAACATTCTTTGCATGATCGGACTTCTCTCCACAGCAAAAATCAAGGGCTGCACATTCAAATGGACATGCAGAAAGTTACAAATCAAAGAGTGCGAAAGATGCTGGAAGTACTCTTGAAATGAGCGTTGGCTCAAAGTTTGTACACAACAGTGGACAAGTAGGAAAGGATATGAGCATGAGTATTGGTGCAAACCTTGGTTCTGCCAAGACTGGGAAAGAAGCCACAACAATGTATGACATGAACATGAGCGCAGTCAAAAGTGGGAAGCCCAAATCCTCAAAAACAATGTCAATCAATTATTTGCGAAGCAAGGCTTATGCCAAAATGTCCAAGTCAAACATCAGCATGCCTCTAAATTGATGACGATAAGGAGTCTTCTCTATGTGTTTGTTTGTGAGAATGACCAGGAGAATAATTTCAGTACCATGCAAAGAAACAAACACAGCTTTTGAGTTTTTATGGTTCAAGTGAAGTGACTTTAGCTGAATATTGTATGTAAGATAATGTTCTTGAGCTTTCTGGTAACAAGCTTGATTTCCATCAATTGAGAATACTGGAACCTTATTACACTAGCAGGATCATGCACCTATGTCCACCAAACATTATTGTCAAAATGGATTTAAATGGAACAAAATGCATTTTCTTTTACACATATTTGAAAAACTGTCATTTATCTTTGAGTTATTTGGCAGAATTTAGAAATGGTCAAAACGCCACCTGGCTGATCCCTAAATGGATTAAAATTGTTACAGGTTTGAGGTTTCCACATTCTGAGCTTAAGCTGTTCAAATTGTCGTCGAGAGTGCTGCAATGTCACTTCGGCCCTTAATTTCTGGTTGACTGTTGCGAAAACCAGTTAACTTATAACAGCCGACAAGAGAGGTGTCAAATGGTTGAACATCAGTATGTATTTAATGCCGTTGCATGTCATTAAAAAAATGCGTCCATTCTCATTCATGGATATCAAATTAGTATGATTTTGCAACACATAAAGTTAAGCTTATTACTAGAAAGCTCCAGAACATTATCTTACATACAATATTCATTATCTAAAGTCACTTCACTTGAACCATAAAAACTCGAAAGCTGCGTTCGTTTCTTTGCATGGTAAAAACAACTATTCTCCTCACCATTTTCACGGACAAACACGTAAAGAAGCCTCATCATCGTCATCAATTTAGAGGCATGCTGATATTAGACTTGGACATTTTGGCATGAGTCTTGCTTCGCAGATAACTGATTGACATTGTTTTTGAGGATTTGGGTTTCCCACTTTTGACTGTGCTCATGCTCATGTCATGCATTGTTTCGGTTTCCTTCCCACTCTTGGCAGAACCAAGGTTTGCACCAATACTCATGCTCATATCCTTTCTTGCTTTTCCGCTGTTGTGTAAAAACTTTGAGCCGACGCTCATTTCAAGAGTACTTCCAGCATCTTTCGCACTCTTTGATTTGTAACTCTCTACCTGTCCATCTGAATGTGCAGCCTTTGATGATTTTGCATCCACTTGACATTTTGCTGTGGAGAGAAGTCCAATCATGCAAATGATCTTGAAGAAATTCATGGTACAAGCTAATATGGTGCAACGAGTAGATGATAGTTTCAATAAAGCTGAGGGTGGGACCTGTGGAAGAGTGAACCTTAATATTGTTCGGGGCTAAATATTATGAGAAGTAAATGAAGTGTCGAAAGTGGTTGCCATGACGCCAAAGAACTGAATTGACATGCATGCTGAATCGTGGGTTTGATACTTGATACGACCAGATTTCTTGCTGCCGTACAATTTAGGAGACGACGCGGGAAGAAGGGCATATGACACTATAAACACTACGATGCTGAATGCTGCAAAATCGAGACGAACATGTCCACATGATTCCCATTTGGAACACGGCTTTGGTAATTATTGCATCAGGTACTGTGCAAAGGTGTTTGAGGGAAACCAAGAGCAATATGACGAGATTAGGTATGAGGAAAGATGAAGAGGCTGGTGTCTCAATTGCGATCTGTCGTTCATAGGCGCTGTGTGAGATAGAAGCGGATGAAGACGACTGCCGGTCAAAATGTTGTGTGTATGATAGTATGCGACTATACCATAATCTTTAGAACCGGGATTGCGCAGAGAACTACAACGTGTATAATGTAATACAGTACAATACACTTACTGTCAAGATTTTTTCCAAATCTTAGTTGTGTTGGAAACTGAGACCTTTTCTCCTTCTTCTCCTCCTTCTTCTTCAGTGAGACAGTTTTTTTGCTTTTTGCCAAAAGAGGTACTGACCAAAAAGTTGATCTGAAGTTACCTGTAAATAATTCATTTTTTGCTTGGAATTACATGGGTAGTCATAGTGTCTTAAATATCTGCCTACCTTTTAAATTATATCTTTTTGTATAACGTATGACATTATTTTCTAGAATGTTTCTGTAAACTTGAAGGGAACATTAGTCACAAATTATCATTTTAATCATACAACAATGGTTCTGTAAACTTGAAGGGAACGTTATCGTGTCACAAAAGAGTGTCTACGTGTAACAAGAATGATTTCGCAAACTAAAAATGGGTACATACTTTTAAAATGGGCGCGAGAGCGAGCGCAGCGCGCGCGAGGCGCTCGCGCCAATTTGCAACTACTGTAGTACATATTAATTAAGCGTAGAAAAGTAGCATACTACTACAAGCACTTTATTTCAAAAGTACATCTTCCTCTGTCTCTACAAATCGCATTCTGTTTCGCTAGCTACAAAAAATCTTGCAACGGCTGCTGGTAATATCAAGATTTTTTCAAAATCTTAGTTGTGTTGGAAACTGAGCTGTTTTCTCCTTCTTCTCCTTCTCCTTCTCCTTCTTCTCCTTCTCCTTCTCCTTCTCCGTCTCCTCCTACTTCTTCTTCTTCTTCTTCTTCTTCTTCTTCTTCTTCTTCTTCTTCTTCTTCTTCTTCTCAGTGAGACAGTTTTTTTGCTTTTCGCCAAAACAGGTACTGACCATGAAGTTGATGTGAACTTACCTGTAAATAATTCATTTTTTGCTTGGACTTACATGGGTAGTTATATTGTCCTAAGTAATTGCCTACCTTTAAAATTATATATTGTGAATAGGTTGAAAGAACAACGTGTCAATTTTTACAAGAATGGTAATATGGTAACTTGAACAACGTGTCAATTTTTTAGAAGAATGGTAGCGGTAACTTGAAGTGATCAACGTGTCAACTTTTTAGAAGAATGGAAATGGTAACTTGAAGTGAACAACTTGTCATCTTTTACAAAAATTGTATTGGTAACTTGAAGTGTAACTTAATAATAAGAAGACTAACATCGGATTGCGAGCGCGAAGCGCACGAGGCGCTCGCGCTCATTTGCAACTACCATAGTACATATTAATTAAGCGTAGAAAAGTGGCATACTACTACAAGCACTTTATTTCAAAAGTACGTCTTCCTCTGTCTGTTCAAATCGCAATCTATTTCGCTAGCTACAAAAAATCTTGCAACGGCTGCTGGTAATGTATGGTATTGTTCCCCTAATACAATACAACATCAAACTAGTAGGCATCTCATGCTTGCAGCCCAACAGCCAGGACTATCCACAAAAGTTATTAAGTAAATATGAATGACCTGTCCATAACATGATCCTATTGATTGAGCACATCCCTTTTCCATTGACTGATCCGAATGGTATGAAAGCTCAACCAGCCGTATTGGATGGGGATATTGGCATCAGTGAAATCTGTCATACTGTATTTGCTGTCAGGGTTAGAGTTTTCTGTTGAGGGACAATTTTTATAAACAACAAGAGATAAATATTGGTATAGCAAGGCAAGATTTTCCTCATCACAGTCAGACATGTTTCACACTGATGAACCTGTGATCAAAGAAGACAAATATCACTTCATTTTCATTGACTTGCTCACATTTCTTGAATAATTTATCAAATGTACCATGATATGGTGCCTCATGAAACAGAATCATTGAGGGACAGATGATTGTGATAATGAGAGGGACAAGTTGTTGCAAAACCTAGTACTGTAATTTGCACTGCTTCTTCAACTGACAGAAGAACAATATTCTTGCATTCCCACAGATCTATTGCCGTAAGGTCAATTTCTATTTCCTATTGCTTGTTCACATATGGTCAGCTCCCTCAGTCACAGCCAAGGATGTGGATAAGTTAATTCATGCATTTTTTAGATATGTTATTTTTCTAGCAATTGAATGCATTAAAATTTAATCAAACTGCACTTTTCATGCCTGGATGATGATCCGGAGGTGATGCCAATGTGCACAATCTTCAGCCACCAGGTAGAAAGACCATTTGTAGCAGCTTTCTTCACTTCATAGAAGCCATAGATAGGCAATCATGGTCTAGAGGATACACCTACCTCAGGGTTCATGGTGTATTGCTTGGCTGGGGAGGGGGGGGTCACTACTTTTCTGCAGAATAAGTACTAGGCTGCTATCACATCATGTTTTTTCTGCTGCATTATTTGTTATTTTTCATGTAAACCATTCTTTGAAAGCAGAAGTAATATCCTTTAATATCTTGATACAATGGTGTTGGAACATCTTTGTAAACTGAAATCTAACTGACAAAAATGCCTTGCCTAAAAATAGGCTGTTTTCTCAGACAAAGTTGGGGTTCCATATAACTGCCCCAAAATAATGATTTTTCCATCTATATGATAATAATTCACAATCTTAATTATTGATTTTGTTGCTGTATCATCTTGTACTACCTACTGAACTTAAATTATTTCCACATTACAGTAAGGTAAGGTAATAATAAATTATTTTCACTGGGATGTAACATAGACAATATATATGTTGGCCCCCATATTGGCACTGGCCCAGTGCTTTGGCACTGTTTTCATTGTATTGGTGCCGACATTATTGTCTCATTTTTGCAAAGCTTCAAGAACAGGGACTTAGTCACTGTTCCATATTGGCACTCCTCATCTGGGCATTACTGTCATAAATGTGTTACTACCTATGGAAGCATATATTATCAAAATAAAACAAGTATCAACTATCTCCTTATCCTTATTAATGCAATTCTTGTTGATGCCTCTTGTCATTTAGAATTGCATTTAAATCCAGCCTTAAAACATACACACCTCCCAGTAGGACAAGTACCACTCTTGCATCCACACCCAAGATGCTTTCTCGACCACCAACCATTGACATTGATGTAGCAGCTTTCCTATCTTTGATCCTTTGCAATCCTGCCCATTCATCTAAACCATTATCTAAACCCAATACCGTACTATTTAATGCAACAGAGGTCATATAGCTTGGATGGTACAAGCTTTTGTAGCCAATCAATACATTGCAGTATTGTCCTTTTTGAACAATGTCCACAACATTTAGAGTCAAAGTCATACTATCTGCCTCTGTTGTGTCCACATCATGCAACGGATCCTGAACAATAGTCTCCACATCAAAATGAGGCTGTATCTTTGTTTGTAGCCTTCTCTTCATCATTTGTCTCTGCTGTGACAATGACTCAAATGCTTCATCCGGTAGATGTTTGCATCCTGGGGACTTCAACAATTGATGCTATATTTCTTCTGGAGTTGCCTTTCGCTTCTCATCTGCTAACACAGCCTCATTGTAATCATCAATAAGTGGAGCTCAAAACCACTTACCCCATTGCTCAATGACAGCTTTGTCCCCATTTTGAAGAATTGTATCTAACACACTTTCACCAAACTCTTCCAACAACTCTAACATACTCTTTCGGACCTTCCAAAGAATGGCTTGTCTCCGTGGCTCTGCCAATGGCAACTCTTTGTCAACAATTGAGAAGCATTTGCGGATACTTGGCTTTTCCAAAGCACTTGCATCTGTGGAAACTTTAATTTTCAAGAGAATTGACAACCAAGGATGGTGGAGATCACCAACATATTTGGACTTTTCAGACAGAGTAAATGGTAGAAATGCATCATTAGATGAATGCAATGATCCCCGATGAGGTTTTTCTTTGATGGCGACAATTCCTAAGGAGGTCTTTTCCTCATGTCTGCAGACACCAGACAATTCTTCTGGTGGAGTCATCTTAATGAGTTCTGGATCCTTCCTCATAAGCCAATTGTTTACAGTGAATGTGACATCAATGACAAAGTATGAATACATGCTCCACACGGAACCCAACTCCCATCCATCCAAAGAAATTCCTCATTTAGACTCCACTGTTGCAATCAAAATCAGATTTTCATCCAAGGCATCCGTCTTATCACAATTGAACCCTTCTGAATGAAAGCTTGGAAAAAAGAATGTTTTATTTTCTCATACATGTCCATTGATTTCTTCAAATTCTCTACCCCTTGCTTGGTCTAGATGTTCATTGTCAACTTATCCAAGACTACCTGAGTGCCAATATGTGGGCCAACATATACATAGCAACCAGAGTCATGGCTCTACCAGCCACACCTGATGTGAATGCCATCTGGGCACCCAATCATTTGCTAATATTATTAATACCTCCAACCACCGACCCGTCTCCAACTGACGATTCTCTTGTCACCCTTCCCCTACTATGATTTTTGCTCCACCCCAGTGCATCAAAAATATTGCCTGTGCTTTGTTTTTCATACACCCATGCCCTCTCCTTTGTAGTTAATCTCTTGTTATGCAGCTCTCTTTGAGCCCCAAACTTGTGCAAGCCCTTTGATATTCTGCTGGTGGAGATGATTTGGAGAAGATGATTTCCTCATCTACCTCTGCTCTAAAATCATTTGTTTTTTGTTCATTGCTGTTATAGTTGTATGATTATACCTTTCTCAAGGATCTTCTATGAGGGTGTTGTCTTGTGGGGATTAAGATCCATGTTGGAACTGTGTCTTTTCCTTTGTCATCAAAAAGATTTCTCAAAAATCTGCATCACTTCCATTGTGGGCAAGTCCTTTTACTTAGAACTTCTAATCAGCATGGCAAGGTTCTGGTTGTTTCAAATATGCCAGAGCTGATGGCAGCACTCAAGTTTTGAAAACTTAGTTGGATGACTTTAGTCATATTTTCCTGTTGGAGATGTTAAATAAAAGAAAATAACTCACGTGGCTCAGAGATGAGTTTTTTTCTTTGTTGCCTACAACAAAGTTGTGTAACCAGTAGAAAGTGCGCCAATGACCCAATGGATTCAAGGGAGGCAAACTCTGGCTTCCCATGAATTTAGTGTCAAACCTCCATTGTTGATGAAGATAGGATTGGCCTCCTCTGGAATATTCAAGGCTGCACCTGTAGAAAATATGACCGCAGAGACACTTTGGTTTGGTGTCAATGATAACAACAACAAAACAACATGGTACCCTCTGAAATAATATGAAGATGCTTTTCAGTTGTGATGAATAGCTCAATAAATTTGAGATGCAAGCTATTTTAGCTCTCTAGAAACCAAATTTAGGCACCACCTCTTGAAATGGGTCAAACCTAGAAAGGTAGCTCTCCACGAGGTTGACCTCTGCCTTGATCTAAAATATTAAGAAGTGAATAGAGTTTGATGCAACACTTATTTTGAAACAAGTAGAACTAAACAGAATCATCTTCATCAATAGTAGTTCCACACTTTTTGGAATTGCATTCCAAGTATACAATCGGTCCACCATGATATGAAGGTGTGATGCTTTTACTTGTATCACATTCTGTCGTACATTCACCATTCACGACCCACTTGTGGCTTCTTGCCATTCTCACCGTTGCTCGTCTTCGACTATCATAGTGAGTAAGAGCATGTATAATATCCTTAACATCATTGGGTAGCTCGTCACTTGGCCTGTAATGCTTGATACGTTTTCCATTCTTATGTCGGCGCTGTTTCAACACTCTCACTATTCGTTTCCATGGATGATTCTTTGAATCAATGTACTCATCCACATTGTATTCAGGTGGTACCCCTGTGACCATGTATCGAATTGTAGCACCAACTAACAGAAGAAATAAATAAGGCCATGAGAAAGAATATGATTTGCACCTGCAATCCAAAAATATTATGTACACACCAGAAAAGGCATCAGCAACCATTCCGTAGCTTGAAACGCACTCAGCAAGGGAGCGTCGCGTCTGAACTTTTCGGCTGTCCCTTCTGCTATTGTCAAGGCTATTTCTGGAATGTAATGATGAGTTCAATGACGCCATGGTAGATGAAATTTTTCTCAGACCAGACAGGATTTCCGGTGCAGCATAGTTTCTTGTGCCGAGAGCAGACAAATCTCGTACCACTTTGTAAGACTGGGATGTGTCAAGCGCCGGCGTGTCTCTTGTACGGCTTCTTCCGCGTTTCTGGTGGAAAGAGGTATCAAACAAGACACTGTTTACGCAAATGGGACTGTCCCTTTCATCCTTCACTTCATCTTGCTCACGTGACTCAGTGTGTGAATGAGCTCCTTCGACTTGACTCTCTCGGACAATTTTATCGAGCCCAACATCAGTCAGTAAATCATCAGGGCACAATGCTCTCGCAAAGCCAAAATCGATGATTGTAATGTGACACCTTTGCACGTAGCCCAGAACCTTGCCATCGACATCTAATTCATCACTCCACCACAACTCATCATCCAACGATGTTCCCGAAACTATAATGTTGCAAGGTTGAATATCCCTGTGAATCACTGCATGTCCGTGCAAGAACGCAACGGCATGTATCAACTGACGAGAAATAGTTTTCGCCATCAGCAAGCTCAATGCCCCGCCCTTTTTTAAAATGTAACTCAGCGTCGGCCCGCACGCGAGAGAAAGAACGAGACACGGTCTGGCGCATTCGTCGTTTCGGGGTTCGAATCTGCCAAACAGCTTGATTATGTTGGGGTGAGAATATTTCATGAGTTCGGACAAAATGGTTGCCTCGCGTTCGGCATATCCATCACTCCCGACTACCTTGATGGCAACGTGCGAAGGGCTGTCGGGTTTAGCGTTCTTCACTTTGGCCATATAGACGCAGCCGAAGCCTCCTCTTCCGAGAACTCTGATGGGGGTATACTTTTGCAAGACCTAAATGAAGCGTCGTGCCAATGAAGATATGAGTCGTCATGAGAGTAATGTATGGCAACAAACCACGGTTCCGCTCTATTCCCGATGTACTTACTTCGTTCGGCCATTGCGGCAGCGGCGCAACCGAAGAATCGATGCCCATAATATTGAAATTGAGGTAATAATGGTTACCCGTCGCTGATGAACACAAGCGTGCTTCAAAAGGTTGAAAAGCCGGCTGTGCGTAAAGGGCAGCTTATCGAGAAGTAGTTATCGAGATATGCCTTGCGTGAGCCTTGCGTGTATAGATGAAGTGTGAAGGGTCAGTGCTCTGTCAGTGCTGTCAAGACCTGTCAAGATGCAGTTTTCTCGCATGTGGATAGAGTGCGTTGGTCTCCAAGTTCGGGCAAGTTCGAGTGGTCACTGTCACGAGGTGTCACGAGGTGTCAAGAGTGTCAAGTGTACGACTATGACCAGGTAAAACACGACCAAAATTTGTCACTTTCTTTCACGTGAGAGGAGGCTGAAGGACGTAGCGAAGCGAGCAGACCCCAATTTTGAAACATTTTTTTTCTTTCTCTCTCTCGAAATACGACTGTCGCTCATGAACAAAATAGAACCATACCTGAGTTTACAACGACATGCGAACTAGAATTTACCTCACACATCCAACACAGAATAATACATAAACACAGGACACCACAATTACTTTTATGATAGATAAGACTAATACAACCGAAACGAATGCCTTTCCCTGGCGCTTTGGAGCAGTAGCAATACTCTTGCTCAGCTTGATCTTGGGTTGGATTCTCCTCAAAATCAAAGACTTGCTTTTTGCGCAAGATGTTGATGTGGGATACCATCACATTGATTTTCAGAAAAAAATAGAAGAAGAAGAGCAGTCGAATATTGACGAATTGAACAAGCATCCAATTTGCAAACACTTGGACATTAATAAAATTTAAAAGAGATGCTCGTGCCGAGTAAAGAAGGTGAACGAGAACGATGACACGCTAAGATATTATATTTCATCAGAAGTCGCTAAGCTTGCGTTAGTATGATGGGCTATTTGTTAATTTTATCTCGAACATAATTTTATTATTCTTGTCGAGCGAAATGCAATGAACAAGTGAAGCGAATGTCACTTGTACCATAAGCAATGTATTATTAACAAGTCAAGGAATTAAAGTAGCGCAAAAAGTATTAAAAATGCACCTTCCGATATGTCTTAGCAGTAGTCTTCGAAGTGAAAGCATTCAGTGACAAAGTTGAGAGGAGGCATGCAACTAATTCAAACATCACAATACCAACAACAATCGTCTGACCGTCATTCCATCATGTAACTCCCATTTAGAAGATCGCGTATCCCATAGCTTGTCTTCTCTTTCTTCTCGGGCTCTTCTGTTTCATCTTGATGGTAACGATGAAAAATCTTTTCGCTCAACTTTGAAAACATTTCCTCGTCAACCCGTCCATCACTTGACTTGTTCACTACGTTTTCTACGACACGGTTGTCATCATCATTGTTGTGAAGAAGAGCACGAAAAAAAGGGTCTTCGTCCCACTCATCATCCGATGTTGCTGCCTTTGTCTTTTTGGTGGATGTTGATTTGGCGGGAACTACTTCTTTTTTGGGTCTTGTCGACTTGACAGGGACAACCTCGTTTTCTTCTTTATCATTCATATGGGCGTATGCATGAAGGACATTGGAAACTGCGTCAGGATAGAGATGCCTCGATCCTCCTCTTGGCACACTGCTTGGACAAAAATGTAATATTATTTGTCAGGCACGTGCAATAATAAGCAATGTCTTAGAAATGTGTTCAACAAGAAATATCCCCACCTCGCAAACCATCCTGGGACCGAACCAAACACGACAGGAAGGGAAGCGATAGTTGTGATGACAATGAGTTTTGTCATTGTTTGACTTCGAGGAATCAAGGGGAAGTTGACGAAAATCAAATTGAGCTAGGTGACGATTATTTGCGCTGTTGTTATTCTGACATATAGCTTGGCAAAAGGTATTTCAATTTATGCGATTCTGCGTGAGCAGTCAGTCCAATTCAAGCTTACCACCGTATTGGTGTTGACATCTCGTCGTCATAATTTCGAGGGACAACATAATTCTGACAACTCGAAGTCGAAGTCACCCCGCAATCTATCGATTTGGGAAGCCCTACTTACCTTATAATTCATTTGGACTTTTCTTGATGGCAGGTTAATTTTTTAACTTGTTGCTATTGTTTTTTGTATCTTTGGCACAGTAACGCATTATATGAGAGGTATCTTTCGTTGTGTTTCGTCCTGTATTGTACCACGTACGAACACTTCGTATGTATGGGCGTACTTTATGGCACCATAGAAAAGGACCCATGAATCGCATCACAAGTCGAAGTATCATAGTATGGTATGGTATCGCCCGCCAACAGCTGACAACCATAACATATTTTTTTTCGCCACACGTTTTAAATGCATCCAGATGGATCGAGCGTTGGAGGAAAATGATTGAAAACTGCCGTACGCCATGAAACTCAACTGGCTGCTTTTTACACTGCCGCGTTCCACAATTACGATGCGCCCGTCAGCGCTGGCGAAGTATTTCCACAAAGATATACAGCTGACTCCATCCTCATTCTTGCCGTCAGCTTTATGTTGTGAACAAACGACTGATCAAGCATTCGCGTCTACAAATCAGATGATTCTATTGAAACAACGGACGTTATCGCGGGAGTTGTCAAGATGTCGGAATGATCGCAAACGTGCATTGCATTTATTGGGGGAATGTTATCCTCACTTATCTTGCATTCCTGAGGACGTTGTAGAAGCTATTGATCAGAATGCTGCTGCTCTCAGCTATGAGGGGCTGTTAAGTATTCTTTATGAGGCTAGTCCAGGACAAAGTTTCACGAAGGAAGATGAAGTATTAATCATCGATGGACGATCGATGACGACAGCAATGGAAGTGATTAGGAAAGGAAAAAATGTTGCGCAGGCGGCGCTGCATCTGCTCAAATTATCCGTGGACGGAGCCCTGCATAATCGTCAAGTACGCGGACTGTCAAGTATCAAACCAGAGCATCGTCGATCAGGTGGCAAGAAAGAAAATGCAATCTGCGTCGATGATGAAAATGCAAATGACATCAATGAACTACGACAAATTTACAAAGCTGCAATTTCTCTTCTTGGCCACGCAAACATAAAATCAAACGAGCCTCAGTCTGCCGAGCACTCTATAACTTCTCGCCTGCTTTTTCATATACTACATGAACACATTCCATACGTGGCAAATATGCAACCCGGAGCAGAGATTTACCATGCAGTGCTGAATGCCCTGGGAAGATGTGGTGAATGCACATCCCTTCTAACTATTTTAGAGGCGATGGAGCACTCGTACGATATATCTGAGTCACAATTATCAAGTCATGAATACGCGCCGTTTTATAGAAATATCAGCTTGGCGGAACCAAACTGGACAATCACAACAGAGCAATATTTACCAGTCGATCGCATGGGATATCAAACAGCGATAACATCTCTGGCGAAACATGGTAGTGTTCATATGGCCATCAATTTGTTAATGCGCATGAAATCAAGAGGCTTCCTGCCAGATGTCAATTGTTACAATGTGGTGCTGATCGGTATAGCAAAAGAAGCTGGAAGAGCAAGAAGCGGAAAGCACATTTCTGGGACGGCCAAAATTGAGTGGCATAAAGTTGCTCTAGAGGTCTTACAAGAAATGATAGATCAAGATATTCGTCCTACAGATCAGGCGTACAATTCTGTTATAGCAGCTTGTGGAAAGGAGGGGGCATGGAATGAGGCCCGGAAAATTATGAGGAAGGAAAAGAATGTCAGTATCAATGAATTGGATGGGTCAAGTTTTAGTGAGAACATAATGCAATCCAATGATTCAATGGATGCTCTAACTGTAATAGATAGCAATCCATCAATTTTTAATGACCAAAACAAGGAAAATACAATTGCAGGAAGAAACCATGATGATGTTTCATCGGCTCGCAGTCATTTGGTAGCGTACTTCAACGATCTCAAATGTTACAAAAAGTCTGGAAAGGGCAAAGACTGCTGGTGGGAGATTGGCGACTTCAAAAGCGATAAATTGTCGATTATCATTGGGATACAGCCGCATCGAAATCCAGTACGCAACGGTCTTTCAGTTGTATTTTATGACGTGAAAACTGGAATGAAATTAGGCCGAATACTGTTGAAGCATTCGTTTTCCAGCAAAAATGATTCTATACTCCACAGCTCAATTGTAGGAATGGAAGTCGACAAGTCACGTAGAGGAGAAGGACTATCTAAGCTTCTTGTTGCTATTTGGTTGAAGATATGTCTCTCTACCAATGCGTACCCACGGGCTGCGTTGATGAACAAACCTCTAATTTCATTGGTCCTGATGCAGTTTGGATTTGTTCCACAAGAGGGTGGAACTTGTGTAGAACTGATTCGATTGGGAAATGGGAATGAACACATTGGTCAGATGGAGCATAACCCAATGTTTGGACTCTATTCATCTAACAAGTCATTACATGGCGTGTTCAGCCAACGTGTTTTGAGATCACAAAATATTGCAATACTGAGTCATGATCTTCCGCCGTCTTCTCGGGGTAGAGGCGCTAAAATTTACATCAAAACAACATTTGAGCATCCTATCGCCATTGCTGATAACGCAGTGGATTACAAGCCACCGTTCGAGTTGGAGCAAGAGATGAAAGAAGCAACAGAAGTAATCTCTGCTAAGAGAGGCGAAGGTGAGAACCAGGGTTTATTGCAAAGAAAGAAACTAGAACATCGATTACAAGATGTTCTACGTCGTGGTGAACTGAGATTCTTCGGGTCAAGTGAACAGTTACAACGTGCAGTTAGCAGATTTTTAGTATTATGAATAAAAAGAAGTAGGCCGAACAATCTCCCTACCTTTTCTTCTTGAAGTTGTGCCCATTTGAAATGCAGAATATAAATGATATCACAGAGATAACGCGCATCACGCTCAACTCCACACTTAATATCGTTGGCCGAGAAATGGTAGGAACTGGCTCAGAGGCGCATATGAGAGAGTTCTGTGACAAAATTTCCATCGCCATTTCGATAGTCGTAGGGATCTGAATATTTTGCTCTTCGCATCTCTGTCTATCTTTCAAACTAAATGACATTTGCTTTTGTTCCTCTCGTGCATGTCTCCACTGCTGGGGTAGTACACTGCGAGTGACACATCTCTTTGTAGCCCGTCGCGAACGAGGTGCTACTTCAGTAAATGACTTGTTGCTTCTCAGGCGGTCATCCCAAATCCCCTGTACCAATATGCCTTGACATTCGACGCGCACCCTTGAATGCGAGAGAAACTGTTGTCCTTAGTACTCTATCATAGAAGTGAACGCAATGCCACCACAAGTTCCGCAGTTTATGTGTATGGATGTATCTGATACGTGTCACAGCTAATGACGCTCTCAATCTATCTTCTTCTGTGTAGTCAAACCGTGAGAACACTGGTCTTACTGTTCATAGAATTTCCACAACAATGACATCGCACATTTTGACCCCGTCACGAAATTGAAACCTGTCACAAAACGTAGAGCTTCGAACACATCGAATATCGTAGACAGACTTTTTTCGAAATTTCCCCTCAACACCCTCAATGTCCTTCTTTATCCTCGTTCATTCATATGTGAAGGAGAGCAGAAAGCAAGTGTCGACTTCATCAATCTGACCTACATGAAGTACGGCATGCTTTGAGATGGCGTGTTCACGTAGACGATGGTTAGTGGGTACATTGTGGCGACGATGAGGTCGATTGCTCGTCAGTGATGAGTTTGTTTTGTGTCGTCTCAATCATGATCCTCGATGTGTTCTAGACGTGGGAAAACAACTGAAGCCGAAAGCGAATGCGAAAGCCACGCCGACGGCGGTCGCTCGAAAAAAGTGTAGGTATTATCAAGTGGATGTGTGTTCCCGCCAAAAATCTTGAATGGATTCCTATGCACTCAGTTCCCAACAACCGAGGAAGTTGTCCTTCCACTTCCATGGCATGACACAACGAGGCGCTACTCTCTTCCACCGCACCACTCCAACAATCCTACCCTCGTCCACTTCCATCGCATCGAATCCATCCAACAAAACGATGGACGCGTCAACGCGGAAGAGACGTCACGGAACCATCGTCGAGGCAGTCTTCAAACGAAAACTTCTACTGGCATCCACACTGTTGATTCTCGTGACAATTTTGCGATACACGCGATCCAACAATACCTCGACCCACGGCCAAGAACGAACGTGGCACGGAGGACATCCGGCACAAAATCGAACGGGATCGTGCTGGTGTGGGAACGAGGATGGGTACTGCATGTGTACTCCGGCTTTGTCGGTGGATATTGTTCTGTATGAGAAACGAAGGGGAGAAGAGAAAGGTTATGATGTATGGACTGTGAGGAGACGAGATACGGGACAGTTTGCTACCATTGGAGGGTGAGATTTTGTTTGTGCTGTGTTTTTTTCTTCACCGCGAACATTGATGCGCGAATAGGTACAGATCTGATGTAGAATTGCAATGTTCTATCGATGTTTCATAGTCATGCAATCAAGACCACAATCATCTAAACACTTTTCTTCCTTTCTCAATGAATTACCCCCCACAAATCATCCAACCAACAGCTTCGTCGAGGTAGGTGAAACCCCAGCAGACGCAATGCTCCGCGAAGTCGAAGAAGAAACAGGAATCCAAATAGCACATCACCTCGCCGAAGCCCACGGCCACAAGCGATCCACTTCGTCACCCCAATCAGTCATGCGACTCATTGGCGTTTATTCCGATCCACGGCGCGATAGCCGTCGTAGTAACGTCAGCACGGCTTACGCCTTAGAATTCAATCCAGCGCTTATGTCTACCAAGGATGGAAGTGGCATTCCAAAGGCAGGCGACGATGCTAAGGAGGTCGTATCGATACGGTTGGAAGACATTGGGACAAAGTACAAGGGAGACGATTGGTTTGCGGATCACTTGACAATACTCTTGGATTTCAAGGAACAATTGTTGGGAGAGGAGAGTGGAACTCGTGATAGGCACGGATTGGGCGAGTTGTCGGATGATATTGCTCGTTCTACTTGTTAATTCGTTAGTGGGGCGATTGAGGTGAAAACTCTCGTTATAGGATATGCAAATCTCATTCAGGAAGATAATGTTTATTGTCACGGAGTGACCAATTTCTCAACATTATGTCCTCATCAATGGCGCACATCATGGGGCAACGGCAAATGAATAGGGCAAATGTATTTACGGAACACAACAAATTTGCAAAGCATTCATCATACACAATAAAGTAATTCAAAGAACAAGCAAAACGAAGAACAGCAATAATAACGATAGATGAGAATATAAAAGCCTCTAGCCTTCTCTTCTGCCTTGGTGTACCATAGATCAGCTCCATGGGTCAGCTCCATAGGTCCATTGAGGGTCCATTGAACCTTGGATACCATAGCGCTACATAGAGACCGGGACTCGAATTCCTACCCCGTGCACAGCGATATTGATACCCCGTCTGGTAACACTTTAAATGATAAAACAGGTCTTATTGGACAAAAAACGGGTACTTTATCGAAGCTAACTAAAAATCCCCAGGAATGACGAAGGGAGCACCGATGAAAATATGGCGCGGTTGCCAGCAAAAAGACTTCCATAAAATTGTACTTCATCATTCGGTACGATAGCGCTGGAAAATCTCTCACACGCCAAGCAACAACTCCAGGTCCTTCACATTCCATCTCACACACCTAATCTTGCCGAATAACAACAGTGATAAAGACAAGCGAATCGACGCGGTACAATACAGACGGAATCATGTCCAAACGTTCTGCTCACGAATCATTCTTGCAAGCCGACGACGACGACGACGTCGGCAATGCATCGCCAAAACGAAATCGCACCCATCCTTCCAAATGGGGGCTGACGGAGGTGTTGGCCGAGTGTGGCTGTTTGCTTCGTCGTGTGGGGGAGAGTGACGATGAAAATGGTGAGGAGAGCGAGATTGTTTGAAAGGATGGCGCGTTGTGACGGCTGGCTGAGAGTCTTGAATAGAGTATTTTAGTGGAAATTACGGATTAAAATGGACTTGATTCCGTAAAATTTTGGGTGTTTTGACTGTCATGTCTTGGTTGGTGATCTGGATCATATTACGCCTACAACGAGTTGATCGATTGCATTGAATCACTTGTCTTGAATTTGAATGCTGCTTTTTCTATTCTGCATCAACACCAATTTCAAAAACAATACACCAAACTCACGAACCCCGAACCGTGCATATACTGTCAGTTCCACCCAGTATCGAATTAGGATGTCGACTAGAATCCAAAGTGACACCCACCACATTGTGTTCCTCTTTGAATGCACTATTAAATGAAATGGCAAGTGGAGTTGATCCCAACAATGCTAGAATATTGGGTAGTTTGGAGGAGACTCTATCTTCTTCTCTCGATGACGAAAGTCAAGACAACAACAACAACAATCATGCTGGCAATACCCTATTGAGAAGAATGTTACTCCCCATGTATCGACTCAGAGGAGATATGCCACTCATGAGCCAAATGTCTCAACTGTCTCAATCTCCCACCAAACACAATTCCAACCACCGCGTCAAAGTGGAATCCTATTCACTCATACAAGTCCTCCTCCGAATCGACGCCCTCCAACCCACACTACTAACCAATCTCATTCAACTCCTACCCGAAATCACCTCTCGTTTCGACCCAGACACAACAACTCACGAAGACATACCCCGCCTCATCTTCTCGAACACTCGATGGCTCGACCACATCCTCGACGCCGACGCACTCACCGCATGCTTCTCCGAATGTCTCACCGTCCTCGCATCGAGCAGCGCCAGCTGTCCGAAGACCAAGGGTGTATTACTGGATGCCATTTCGACATTGCCCGACGTGTTGAACTCTTCTCAGGGAGGGCATACCGTCTTGGCGACGTTGCAAATGTTGCGTGTGGAAGATCCGACGTTGCTCGTTCCGTGTTTGGATGCGATTGATTCTTTGCCGCTGAGCGAGAAGGAGGTGGAGATCGTGGTGAGGGATGCTTTGGAGGCATTGGCGAATGTGGAGGCTTGGGGTTTGCCGGCGTTGGCTAATTTTTTGATTAATAATTGTCCGAGGGGGAAGGATGGAATGGCAAAGGAGATTATTGAGGAGTTTCGAAAATTGCCGTTGGGGAGTGGGGAGAGTGGGGACAGAAGTGCCAACGACACGGAAGCGTTGATGGTTGAATCTTTGTCTCGTGGATTTGCACACAGATCTGATCTTACCACAACTCTGTTGAAGGCAATCAAGGCAACTGATCAGGGGTATCACAAACCTGCAGATATTTGGTTGTTGGCATGTTGTGCGTCGGCATCTCACAATCGATCTCAGGTGAAGTCGCTGTTTCGATCAAAGGCCAATGATGGGGGTTTTACTTCCCAGATGGTGAGAGAGTCGCTTTGCGGTAATGGCGTGGCTTTGACAAGCCTCTTTGGCACAGCGCTGTGCGATTTGGCCGATAGTTTGTTGCGCTGCACGGATAGTGAGGGATGTGAAATGGGCGTTACTCTCTACGAAGTCCTTTTTGAAGAATTCAAAGAACCAATGCAACGGCAGGAAGTAGTAGGTAGTTTAGTGACCCATGTTGGAGCTGGCGTCGGAACTAGGCAGAGTGAGGTTGACGCAGCAATGAGCGTGTTTTCGTCCATCGTCTCCAAGAAGAAAGATGAGAACCAGGAAAGTGGCAGAAGTGCACTTCGGCCGTTTATGCCATTCTTGTCGAGTATGTTAGAAAATTTGGATCACATGACACCATACCAAGTAAGAAAGCTGTTCATCCTACTATTTACGGTCGGTTTTCAAGAAGAAGACGGGATTCTTGGGTTAATGGGTGGTGGGTCTGCTTGTGGCGAAGCTGATATTATCATCCGAAAGTACCTTTGCCAAAATGATTATGAGAAAAAGAGAATTGTAAGAAGTACTTGTTTTGTCGTTTTTCTTGCTTGTCCATACAGCAGACTCACACCAATTTTTTGGTTGAATGAAAGGGAATAATTGGTGCCGTTTCATACGCAGTATCAATGTCGTCACTACTACTAGATCGTCATCATCAAATCAATGGCATGATCGACTCAGCGACATGTCTACCTTCAATTGCTGCTCCTACTAGTCCATGCCCCATAAAAGGAATGATTGAATTCGCTCTGGCCAACTGCAAGCCTTCAAGAAGTACAACGAGTATCCAAACGAGCGATGTCCGTTCTCTCGGCAATTCTTTCTCTGATAGCTGTGCTATGGCATTTTTGCTCCATGAACTCGGTCATGCAGTTCGCAGTGGAAAACTGTTACCTTCACTTCACGAATGGTTAGATGAGCATTTCCAGGGAGAATTTGAGCAGAGATACGTTGGTGATTTTGTTGTTGAAAATTCACAGGACATGAAACTGGTCAAGGGAGGTTACGACCAAACCCGAAGCCACGGAGGTTCGCAGCAGTTGCTTCCAACCAATGCTAACGACTTGTCACTTCTAAACAAGACCTCAAACAATGCTTTGGCTCCTCCAGGTGAAGTTCGCTACGGTCTATACGGAGCTGATACTGAAGTATATATAAAGATCTTGCCTCTTCTGTCTTCGCCCTGTGTTCTCGAAAGAGAATTGTTGCCGGTTCAGCTTTGCCCTATGTTTTCCCTGATGGCAATGCTAAGTGACGCGAGAAATGGTGGGAAAGGATTATCAGAAATTGATGCTTTGCTGGAGTGTCCACTGATTTTACCATCAACTGAATGCTCTGGGGTTGAGTTCAATGATTTGTCAATTTCTCAACAATGGGTCACAACCTCATCGTACTATTTTGTGAGTCTAATTTTGTGTTTGGAATCCCTCCGAAGACACTTTCTCACCTACATTTGTGCTTCTTTTTCAAGGCAACGTGCTGGGTAAGAGAACTGATCAACGCTTTCATACACGCAGAAACATCTACACCATCGTTGGATCGAGGAAACAATCGATCTACATCCGAATCGTCTCAAGGGTTTCACGCCGACACCAAGAAGAGAATTGTTGACAGACTTAGTAATCTCGTCGAGTTGGAGGAAGAGTTGAGGTTCACATCTTCGAAATGCTATGCATTTGCGCCACCAGGTACGCAACTTGTGTCCAAAGGCCTATTAAACGTTTGGGTTGCTTTCACTCCATCACTTTGCTTTGACTCTCAGGTTTAGATGTCTTGACTCCTCCGAAAGAACTTTTTGAAAGTGATATAGATAATGATACGATTTCAGCGTCCGTGCTCAGTAATGTGGACCCGAATGAAATGATAGAAACTGCAGCTCGCAAGGCAACCAAAGATGCTAAGAAAATGGAAGCTAAACGTGCCAAACAAAACGAAAAGTCCAAGCAGAAAAGGCTTAGTTTGAAGGCCAAATACGAGAGAACTTTGGCTGATCGCGCCTTGTTGCAGCTTCGTCCATTAGATCCTGCTGTGTGTATTGCATTGGGGTTCCCAGAATTGAGTGTAATGGGAGAGTCCAGTGGAGGCACTCAACAGCTGAGTGCCCTTGGACTTTCACAACTGCATGCGCCGAATGTTGCCAGGCCCGTTACATTACTGCTTTTAAACTTACTCAACAGCACTTTGAGTAGCTTGCTATCAAACAGAAGAGGAGCCCCGTTTAAGATGGGAAACGATACTAGGCCAAATGAAGCCAACAATAACAATTCCAATCCATACGGGATGGAACAAGCAATCAGGATGACCAAAGAATTCGTACTTTCATCGTGTGACGTTTCCCAGAGGGAATGTCTTAAGACGATGATTTTATTCCTTGAAGGAGATGTATTTTCGAGTGTGTTTGAGCACTTGGCAGCTCTCGCTCAGCTTCGCGGTAACGCACAGAGTTGTGACGAAAGTACCGAACAGCTTATAATAACGACAGCGCGCAGTCTTTTTAGTTGTGTTACTACAATCGTGGGATCTACCAAACTCACACGATCATCAACCGGTATGTTTGAAAACGAAAAGTTAAGTGGACTTTGCGCACTTGCTCACTCATAATATTTTTGTAGGAAAAAAAATCTTTGCTGCTATTCTGAAGGCTCTGTCAGAAGGAGACAAGGGGGACGAACGTCCTCGCCAAGTATCTGCTGATATCGTGGTCAAGTTTCTGAGCAACTTGTTTGATATCATTCAAGAAATTGTAACCGGTTCATACACGGATGACATTGATTTCGTGATGGACGGGGTCCTTTGCATGGCTACCATTTGCGATTGTTCGCGCCGTTTTGAAATGGACAAGCCTGATTACCTTGGTAAGGATAAAAAGGTCAACCAGGACAGCAATGAAATTAAGAAAAAGCTAGCAGATGTGACCGATTCATTGCTTCGAAGGGGATGGCCCGACGATGTGAAACTTAACAGGAACAACGTTGGGAAAATGCTCTCCCTGCTACTTGAAAATTCACAGACAGCAATCCCGACCAGCACAAAAGCCGCCATACAAACTGACAGTGGTGGCATTGGCCGTATGTCAATACTACGTCTGCTTATCAATGATGTCCTCAGTGAACTTCCCAACACCGACAAATGCAAAGGCCCAGTAGACCTGTTTCAAACGTGTACATACCAAAGCTTTGGGTGTTATTATTCTGTCGTTCTTTCTTTCCTTCACAAGGAACTGGCATCTCTTTTCGAGTCTTCCCTAGGAAAGACGAAAGATCCCTCTGGTGCCAAGAAGGTTCTTGAGTTACTAACTGAACTGGTCAGTATGATGCAGTCTTTGTTTTACTTGACAAGGAGGAATGACGTTCTAGCAAAGAAGCATCCCTTGCTTCAACAATTGAAGTGGGGCTCACGATTCATTGAAACATTTGTATCAAAAGCAATCCCTTTCTTCCACGTTCATTTTCAAGATCACCAGGATTCTATTCTGATTATTATCGGCGACCTCCAGAAAGCTTCAAGGCAGTTGTATCACATTATTGCTTACGGCAAAAGAGTGAAGGATGCCAATCTCGCCAAAGAAACTCCGCGTACGAAAAAGGCATTGGAGCTTTTCATTCACAAGGTCAAGGCTCTACTGAAGAAGAATCGCTGCTTGACTGCCATGTGTAAGTTTCCCACTCATTTTATTGGAATTATGATCATAATAATATGTACCTGACTGCGTTCATTTCCACCTGAAAGGGACCAAAACCTTGAAGTCAAAAGATATCGATGGCACCACTCTCAGAGAAGAAAAGGAATCTGCTCCAGACGAAGGTCTCTCAGAAAATGAGGAAGAGGAGGATGAAGATGACGACAGCTCCGTTGGATCATCGGAAGGATACGTAACCGACGATCAGTCCGTGGAGGAGTGACTTTCGGTTTGATGGAAAAATTTTACCTATATATAAAATAAAAGGAAGTGGTAACTCTTCATAATATTCTCCATCAAGTGAGAAATCAAAGATGTTTTTTATGTATTGCAGTACCATAACGCTACCATAAGGAAGGTAAACCCGATCCATCACTCTTTACTCATGCGTCAGAGAGGGCATTGTATCGTATGGTAGAGGTATGGTACCGTATTCTGTGGTATTATTGTACGTCTCGAGTCTATTTTATACGTCTCCTGATTGCCCTGTCAGTCCTTTCCTGTCCTCTCGTCAGCTCTCATCCCTTCGCCCACTTTCCATATTCTTTCACTCAGCATAGTAGGTAGAAGATCGTCCTGTCGACCGCTCTCAAAGAAAGACTCACATAAGCGGTCTCTCTCGAGTCACATAGCAGTTCACACATAATGCTTCGCGTTTTCTTCCTCTTCGTCGCGTTCTTCATGCCTGCATGCTGCTATGCCTTCACCCCGTCAACATGGTCCCTCCAAAGTGTGAAGACACAGAAATCCCGGCTCTTCGGCATCGAAGATGCAGACAAATCCTCCACTGAACCGAAGCTCAGTTTGGAAGAGAAGATGAAATCGTGGGAGGCGTCAGAGGAAGAGATCAATGCGGCATCCTTAGGTGGGGTTGTTCCCGGTAGATCAGATGCCTTCGACGTTGGACTGTATATCTTATTTCCCATCATGGTAATTGGGTTGGGTTTGTTTGCGTTCTTTCCGATAATTGTACAGAACATCGACGTTAATAGTGTTGGTCCGCCTCCTACGAGTTGACACAATGAAATATCCCACGACGTATGGTTGTCTTCGCAAAACACTATCAGCAAACATTCTCTATTGCTATCCCATAGTTGGCCGCAGCCATGAAGTTGCAAACATAAAGATGTCCACAATTGTCTGATCGATGAGTAGGTCTAATGGTGTGCCGTTTAAAGTAAGGTTAATCCAACAAAACAACTAATGACATAAATGGCCCGTTCTCTCGTACATGAATAACACTATCAATTGTTTGCGGGAGGCGCTTCAACCTCTGCTGATTCAGCGTTGGCTTGTGGCGCTCCAACGACTACAGGTTCACCTTTAACCACATTCTCAGAAATAACTGTTGTGCCATCTGGGTTAGTTGTCTTCGTATAAGTCACATCATGCGTCTGTGTCGTGACAGGTGAACGCTTCGGAGGATCTACTTTAAACGCTGAAAGTGCGGCCAGAAACCAGAGTATTGTTGCTGCAATCGCGCACTTCCCACCAGCAGCGAGGACGCAAGAATCTTCAAAGGTGAGATTAATAAGCGATATTTCTTGCTCCAAAGCTGCAGTTAAGGAATTGTTGTGACATGCTTCACTGTCCAAGAACAGAAACGTCAGCCCTTGGAACTGACATGATAGAGGCCAAGAGAAACCACACGACCGGGTGAGCCACACCGCCAAGTCGTATAAAATAATGTATATCTACATCGGGACACAGGATCACTCACTAAACAACAGAGCATCATAAGTATCCCACCAAGCTTGTAGGCGGCCTTGTTCGGATACAGACACCCCGCCAACAAACCCCAAAATGTCACACAACCGCCAATAATCAATGCCATCGTAGCAAACGCTCTTGCACTTTTCCATTTGGGATCAATGTACACATTATCAGGATAGTTATTACAGGTTTCCAACACAACTGTTCCCTGCACAGTAGTGTTGACGATAGCGTATCCTTGATAGTACCAAATTCCAGAGTTTATTGTTATTGGTTGCTCGAGACCACCCGTGGAGATGTGAGAAAGAAACTTGCAGTAGACGCCGCCAAATCCAGACAAAATGAAGGCTAGCGCCCCAAGAAGACCCGGGGCCATGAACAGGAAAGATCTATTCGTGGCATAGGAAATAAAGCATATTTCGAATGAGTTTACAGAGAAACAGAACTTGATGACACAAGCTTCACAAAATCGAAGCGCAATTGAATTCTCTGCATTAGTAGGCATAGACAGGGCGGCAGATCAAAAAACTCTGGGCGAGGATGAATTCAATATATGTCGTCAGATTTAAGTGTTAGGACAAACAGGCGGCGGCCACATACTGATCCAGCATAGGTGGACATATGGCATGCGGCATTTTGTACAAACATATTCCCCATCGTTATACAGTACCGGCTTCCTGTCGCTCGCAACTTACGCTCGAGCCATGGTTGTCGTTTCACGAAGTGTGATGCAAGAAGAAACGAAACTTTATTTCTCAGAATGTTGATGGGAACAAGAAGATAACACACGGAATGACGGGATGTGGGTATGGCTGTTTGGTGAGGTTTGGTGTTGGGGCGTATGAGGTGTAAAACGAGTTATAAAACAAAATATGTAGGTAAGGTATCTATTGTACTGTTGATAATATAATATTATGTAATGCGTGGACATAGGGGCGTTATGATACGGTATTGTACAATACCATACCTTTGCTGTGTGCGCTTATTCAGATCAAGAAGTGTAGTACTCGCGACATATGGTAACATAGTATTGGTTCCCAAGTATTGTACCGAAAATCTGAAAAAATTGTACACGCATGGTGGTACCATAGTGTACGATATGGTATTGTACGATACCATAAGCTTCTTTGTGATTTATCTACCGAATGTTTCAAAGGAAGAAAATATTGCGCTTATACAAGGAACGGTATGGTATTGTATTGTATCGTAGTGTACAGTACGGTATTGTAGTGTTGTGCGAAGTGATGCCTACCCAACACATCTCTGTAGGAGGTGTCACCTCAATTATATATTCCATAACAATTATGGTCCATAATGACACCGAGGTCGAACATCTGCTTTCTGACAGATGGTGTGCACTCCGCTTGTTAGAATAATGTTCAAGGGGTCACCCCTGAGCGATTAATCTACAGCAAGTGCGCAGAGTTATGCGTATTGTATTGTACCCAACACTTGTACCGTACCATACCTCAATTACATAACCATTATGGTCAATGATGACATCGAGGTCGAACATCTGCCTTCTGACAGATGGTGTGCACTCCGCTTGTTTTACAATACAACTAAAATGTTCAAGGTGTCACCGCGTACAGTTGTATCGTACAACTGCTTTGTATTGTATGGTATTGCACCGTACAGGAGTTGTACAGGCACAACCAGTTCGCAACATGAGAACCCGATCATACCTTCAAAAGGAATTCTTCTCCCATCCAGTAGCCCGACATATCAGTCTTTCTTTTGATTCCTTTTCATCACATTATATTCCACACAACTTAAAACATCGAACTACATCATGATTGAATCGTAAGTCAACGTCGGATTATGGCAGTGCCTGCACCTGACCAGGTTGAGGAACATGAACTTGTTATTTTCAGCCTGTTGCAAGGTCATTGTTGTGGGATTATATGTGTTCCCTGTTGTCCATATGTAGAATACTCATTTCATCATGCGGATTGTTTACAGATCTTTCGCATCAATGATTTCAGGACTGTTGGGCTCCGCAGCCTGGTTCCTGTCCTTATTCGGAGGAGTTTACTGCAAGTTTCTTTCCACTACTGTTTCTACAACTACCCGTCCGGACGAACCGTTCAAACTCAACTTTGGACTTTGGTATTATCAAGGATATTCCGTCGTCAGCAGCTCGGACGGCACAGTCGTATATGAAATGTGCCGTGCGTACCCCGATGGAATGTTCATTGATACTAAGTGGAAGAGTGCAAGGGCATTTTCTACGCTGGCTATAGTTGTAGGAGGACTCGTTACACTTTGGGCGCTGTTCGCTGGATGTTCGCCTCCAACTAGTAAAACTACGTACCGCGTTGGTGGTATTTTGTTCCTGCTATGTTGCTTAGTAAGTGGTGTGATCCTTTACAATCTTCTTCTCTGTCAACTTTTATGTCCTGAATAATTTGAAAACGTGTCTATTCACTAGTTCCAAGGTCTGTCATTGCTTGCGTTGAACAGTAGCGCTTGCAACAACACACTGACTGATAATTTGCAGGATATGCCCATGATTGAAGTCGAAGATACTTGTGCAATGAGTGCTGGTGCCAAATGCACAATCGCGGCAACTGTTCTTTGGTTTTGCGCAGCTATCCCAGCATTCAAGATTGACATTCCTAAACGTGGAGCCATGGTCACAGATAAGGAAAAGGAAAAAGAGGCAGACGCTGACGAACAGACTCTTGACCCTGATGGGCATGAAGGGGTAAAGGAAGAGGTTGCTGAAATTGCCAAGGGAGCCGAAGAAACTGCCGCCGGAAGCTACAAGGAAACAGAGGCGGCATGAGAAAGATGAATTCCAACGGTAGCGTGATTTAGATGTTTTGCATGTGATCAGAAATACTCGATGTGACTTCTAACTTCTATATGAGGGGCGTCTGCCACTAAGTTAAGTAAATTAGGTTTTTATGTCCACACGGATCTCTAGAGAAACATCTAACTCTGTTCATGAAATTTACAAACAACCCGAAAAAAGGATTAAAGAATTGCGGAGTGTATAATCTCATCTTCAGGTTGTTCATTTACTAAGAGTTCATCTAGACCCCGATAATCGTCAGCTGAACCCAGCTTCGCGTCATGCCATTGATGCATGGTTACTATGCCGCAAGCCGCAGCAAACCAGATCACAGTGGCGGCAATGATACTTTTCCCTCCGGTGGAGAGACTGCATGTCGTGCCCTGGAATCCAGTTGTTTGTTTCAGAAGTATGTTGTCGGTACAAATGTCACTCTTTAATTTGGCAAGAATTGATTCCATTTGTTCAGACAACTGCGTTCATCGAACCATGCTGATAGGAATACATTTGTAGATACATACCTGCAAAATCAACAGAGAAAGCCCTGAACATAAACAGCACAGCAAGTATCCCACACCTCCCACTCGGCGACATGAATTCTTCGGAGCGTGATAAACACATCTAGAAAGAATGTCCAAGAAAATGAACAATGCACCTAGAAAGAGAGCCAGAAGATTAAAAGTCCGTCCTACTTTGAACGCGGTGTCGGGTGCAGTCGCGTCGACTGGGTATAATTCGCATGTCTTCTCAATCGCTAAGCCCTTGGTGGAATTGTTTATCACCCAAGACTGATGGCTCCAGTATCCGAAATGAATGGAGATCGGGCCGTCCGGCCCGTTGACCGTTGAGACGAATTGAACAAAATTACATCGGAACCCATATAAGCTAAGCAATAACGCGATTACCGCGAGGAATGCCGGGATGTAAAGTATGTGTTTGCTGCAAGTGAGGCGAAGTATGTTGGCAATCAGAAGTCAGAGAACAAAGCGATTCATCCACAATTTAGAAGCATACGAGATGCTGCATCTACATTATTTGTACATTTCATCGTTCCGAACTTACGGAAGATCTCGGGCATTATTTAAGCGGACGTTTCGACGGGTCCGTGGATACACCATGTTGTCATTAGATTGGCGGCTGAAGGAATGCGCTTCAACCGTCGTCCTAGAGAGGTAGTTGCGTACTATATTGTACAGTGAACAGAGCGTTAGTTCAGTTGGTCATGGACAGAGGCTGGACTGAGGTGATTTAGTACGGTGAAGAGACAAAACACAAGATTGGACGGAACAAAGTATCATTTAGGAATCAGTATGAAATGATACGTCAAATGACATAAAGCTGGCATGTGTGTACCATACCATATGTTGTACAATACACTCTGGTTGCCAGTGTACGATATTGTATGGTACTGTACGATTAAATAGTAATATCTGCGTCGCGAGCTAACGCGAGGTCACGATCATCATTCATTAATCAAGGCGAGAGTTACGCCTCCATCTGCTCTCGGCACCAATCCATCCTACCTAGAATCCATTAAAGCCGATAATTTTTCGTCAACAGCTAATAGAAACCTAATCATTCTTTGAGTTAGTTATTAACGAAAAGTGAAATGACTAACCAAAAGTAAGTCACATACGAATGGTAGCGTCATGCAACATGGTTAATGCGATTTCATACTGCGCGTTGATTATAAACATTTCGTGTTCTAACGGTCATCCTATCATTTATCTTTTAGGATTCAAAGTCTTTCGCTTTTGAGCTCGGTCTGCGCTCTCGTTGCTTTTATTTTGAATTGGATCGCAGTGGCGGGTTGCAGTTTTGTTAGGCTTGCCGTTACTTTTGGAAATAGTTCCGACCCGAGCTCTTTTTCCCTACGCTTCGGCATCTGGTTTTATCAAGCATGGACTGTCGTGGCCTCTCTTGGCGGCTCAGCCGTTTTTCAAGGCTGCTGGCGTTACCCTGACTATGTGGAATTCGATTCGTATATGAAGTCGGCGAGGGCATTTAGTGTCATGGCTTTGATAGTTGGCGCAGGCTTTATGTTTGCAGATTTTATTTCTGCTTGCACTTCCTCTCAGACAGGCGGCAGACGTGTTGCGTCGCCGAGCATCCAGGGCGTTGGGTATATCTTAGCTTCCATCTTCTGTGCTTTGTCCCTATTGATACTGGACAGCGACATCTGCCATGACAATAATCTTGTCGGACAGTTTACAAGCCTGTTCCCCAACGTTAGCATGATTGCTACTAATTGCCACATTTCTACCGGCGCAAAATGTGCAATTTCTGCCTCCGTTTTTTACTTTTTGGCTGGCGCATCATCTTGCTATGTATCGAAAGTGGAGAAATCGGAAGTTGCAGTCACTGAAGCCGGAGGTGTTACGGAACCTTTAATTGCAGCTGATGGCGATCTTTAGAAGAGAAGCGAATTTTTGCCATGTCTAAGTGGTTGTGTAAGCAATGAAAGCTTATTTTCAAGCTAGGTTCAAATAAATGTTTAACCAGTAAACATCAATATCTCAGTTAGAGTCACTGAGGGATGGCAGGCATCCATCATCCAACCTTTCCTCGTTAGTATGGTAACATGTGAAAATAATTCGTGATTCTTTGCCTGGGGCTGGAGGACTCGGGCAAATCCAAGGGAGTTCATAAGTGTTAGTTGTAGATTCTCAAGTTGAAACAACTCAATCAATGACGATTATGCAACAGATGTGATCAAACATGTCTGTATCTGGTCCCTACCACAGACACTGTGTGAGTACCCTTGTAAGTTTCGATTCCTCAATGGAATCTAAGATAACATGGAGTTGTGATTGGATCACGCTTGATTGGATGGAAATGAACCAAAGTGATTTAGGCAGATCCACACGTTCTGGATCTACAATTGGAGTCCGCAGCGCAATACCTTTTATAGTCATATGACCAAAACAGCAATGACACCCTTTCACCTTTCAACCAATGAACATTCTGTTTCCATCAAGCTTTGGAACATGAAAAGAGTGGGCATGATCTATGTAATTTAATATTAAGTAGTAAAGGGTAGATACTCCGTGATGAACTGATTTCGATTATGATATTTACACTACTGGAAAAGGTATTGCATGGTGTACTAGATGTTTCATGCATCACCAAACACAGTTGATCCTGGGAGAGATTGGCAGTGATTTGGGGCAGTTGTATGACTGATCCTTTTCTCTCAACTGCCAACAGGAAATGTCGGTATTTTATATTTATGGTCGATTATGGTCACTTTCGGCAAATGGTCACCAAAAAAACGGCCTATATAATATATTTTATGAACGTTTGGAGAACACAAAGAAGATTTTAAACATTTCGAGTCTTAAAATGCACCAGTATTTTGTATTAATGTCCGTATACATTAAAACGGGTTATATAAATTGAAATTGCTATATCTACAGTATATCGAGTTTTAGGAAACTTACAATTTTTAAATGAATCGACGAAATTTGATAGTATTATTTTATCTTTATGGCTGTATATCAAACTCAGACATGTCAACATGTCTGCATATAAGCTAATGTTGGTCCGTTTCTTTTTTATTAATGTCTGTATATCATTTAATCAGACATTTCTTGACTGTTGCGTAACAACCAAACTGTAAGCGTTCAAATTCTTATATACATAATCATGGGGTATGATTATTCATATAAGTAGATGAATACTAAAAATATCATACTATACGGGTCTACACATATCAGGGAATGAAGGTTTAGATAAACAAAAATGCCCGTTTTCGATGCGCACATTTTAAATATCCGTTGGTTGCTAACTAATTTGTGCCACATCGCTAATTTTTGTATGGTAAGGTACCACCTTAATACGATCCAATACCACACCCACGCTGCTTGCAGGCTGCTCCAGAACTGCTTTCCAACACCATGCAAATATCAGCCCGAGAATGACCGACAATGAAGACAATGAGCAAAATGATTGTTGTATCATCGGATAATGATGATATGCAATACCACCATGATCGCATCTTGAAGGGACGCCTTTTGGTAGAGTAGATCGTGAAATTTGCTTGCCGAGACTGTTTGTTTCACGCGCAGCAGCATAAATGTCTTTACATGTCAGCAGTGGTCGCACCGAACGAATCGAACGACGCTGATCAAGATGGGCCTGAATGACTCCCAATATGGAGTTGTCACATTGGGGAAGTCGTTTTTACGCAATCGTCGCGAAACTTTATTACGCAACTGCACTGTCACGCTACTTTGTTTGTGCAAAATCGATTTGTTATATATATGACTCGGTTATGTATATGAATTGTTTATGTATGAAACGCGCATTATTTTACTAACATAACTGCAACACTCCTTCGTTTGCAAAAATCGATATGTACATCAATATGTTATGTACATAACCATGATTGATTGAAAGAAAAGGTATGTATTTGACATTGTTATGTATATAACAGCACATGTTCATGACATTATTATGTATTTACCAACAAATCGCTTTTTCTGCCAATCTGTTTGGTGGGCCACATGTGAAATGATCCCATACAGGTACGTTTATGTCTTTCTTATGTGAAAGCAAGAACAGGTGAGCACCCAAACCCAAGGAAGATGGATTCAATATTTTGGGATCGCCCAGATGCTCAACATTGGTATGGCACCAGATGTTTGTTTTTGGATTGCAGGCAGTATGATGTCAATATTCTTTGATTTGCAAAGGAAGAACTTTGCCGATATTTTTGATTGCACAGAACGTATGGTGTCAATATTTTTGATGTCACTTGGTGTCGCTTTTGGATTGCACAGGAAGTATGGTGTCGATGTTTTTGCGGCGCAGGAAGTTTGGTGTCCATGTTTTTGGATTTGCATGAAGTATTGTATTGATAGTTTGGGATCACGCATGGGAATTTCTTGTCATGTTTTTGGACAGCGCAGGCCCATGATATAAAATTGTTATCTGCATAATTTCGGGTGTCGGGCATGATGTGTGCAGCCTACAGAGGTAAGAGAAAACAGAGGAAAGTTGCACTATTTTTATCGTTATTTTTATTATTTGTTTACCAATTGTTTCTAATCATAAGAATCCTTACTTCTAGTTTTGGGATTGCGCCAGATGTTCGATTTTCGGATTGCAGGCAGTATGATGTCAATTTTTTTGATTTGCAAAGAAATTATTGTGTCAAAGTTTTTGGATTGCACGGGAAAAATGGTGTCAATATTTTTGAAGTCACTGCATCGTGGTGTCGCTATTTTTGGATTGCACAAGAAGTATGGTGTCGATGTTTTTTGACGGCGCAGGAAGTATGGTGTCGATATTTTTGGATTTGCATAAAGTATTGTGAGCGAGGTGGCTTGGCCCGAAATACCCTGCGATTATGATGAATGGGCTCCTCCAAAGAAGAGAAGGACTCAGGGAAAATGATAACACCCAGAGTTTTCAGAGTATTATATTTTTTGGAAGGAGAGGTAAGTTTATACATTTGTTATATATATAACTTTGTGTCGTCTTGGTGAGGAATGGATAAGAGAGTGTCTCTTTTTTGGCCGACCAATCAGGTTATGTTTGTGACGATGTTATATACATAACCGCATGATCGTGTGTATTTCTCAGACATTGAAGACATCTTAACAAGCAAAGGTAAGTAATTGCAGAATTGATTTATTGAGTTTTTGTGCAGGCAAAAAAGAATCAGGCCCATGAATCACCTGATTGGTGAGTACTGCCATTTCTTAATTGCAGCTATTTAATTGGAAATTTACTCAACTGACCCTGCCCTTCATCATACATAATTTTGCCATGGTGTTCTATGGATAACTCTTTTGTTGGCAGGGCAAACAGGTTATGTACTCGACGTTGTTATATATATCACCGCTTGATTCAGGTTAGTGATGGTAAGATAAGGTGCAAGTGTGATGTTTTTGAGGAAATTATCTTGTGGAGCTAACCGGCCATTTCATCTGGATGTGTCATGTTCTCGACGTTGTTATGTTTGGATCTATGTTATATACATAACGCGCAGATTGTGATGACTATATGGTTATGTACGCGAGGTTGGTATATATATAACCACCGTGATCAAAGTTATGGTAGGATAAGGTGCAAGTGTGATGCTTTTTTGAGGACATTATCTTGTGGAGCTAACTGGCCATTTCATCTGGATGTGTTATGTTCTCGACGGTGTTATGTTTGGATCAATGTTATGTACATAACGCGCAGATGGTGATGTCTATATGGTTATGTACCGCAACGTTGTTATATATATAACCACCGTGATCAAAGTGATGGTAAGATAAGACGCAAGTGTGATGTTTTTGAGGACATTATCTTGTGGAGCTAACTGGCCATTTCATCTGGATGTGTTATGTTCTCGACGGTGTTATGTTTGGATCAATGTTATATACATAACGCCTTGTTGTGATGACTATATTCAAACTGCTGTGGTTTTGGACTCTCTGGGGATAGCGGTAGAATAATGAAATTTATTGTAACGGGAAAGTATTTTGGTGGCAATTTGTAACTTAAAAACTGGTAAATCCGGTGACCATTTGCAGAAAGTGACCATAAGTGACCACAAATATCTCAAACCGAAATGTCCCATGAGAAGGTTTCTGAGGAAGAGAACCTCTCTTGGATATTTTGGTGGAGAAACATCTATTAATTATATGGGCGTTTCCCAAGAAAGAAAATGTCTTTTGTATATTGTTTCTCAGAAACTAATATTTCATGACTTTCCTTTGAGTTGCACAAAGTGAAGAAGACCTCTGGAGGTTCAAAGTGGAAGCTCATGGGGTTTACCAGTTCAGGTAGATAATTGGTCTGTGTCACTAAGCCATGACTTCCATCCAGATACCATCTCTCTTTGTCTGTGTAAATGGTCTATGCATAAATTGCATGGCAACCAAATAGTGGTTTGAGATATTTTTGGTCACTTTTGGTCACTTTCTGCAAAATGGTCACTGGATTTATCAGTTTATATGTTATAAAATGCCACCAAAATACTATCCTGTTACAATAAATTTCATTATTCTACTACTACCCCCAATTCTCCTTCACACATGACAAAGAACTCTCGGGGTTTTGAGTGGGTTGGGTGAAAAAAACCACAGCAGGTGGCTGGTATCACTGTGGGAAAAAACCCTTTGGGCACTTTATCCACGCAATTATGTATATAACTCTGTCACGAACATAACACATTCAGAAAAATGGTCAAGTTCGTCACTTTTCTCCAGAAAAAAACCTCAATACATCACCTCTGCAATAACTAACCTTTGCTTGTTCAGATGTCTTCAATGTCTGAGAAATACATATGATCACGCGGATATATATATAACAACATTATGAACATAACCTGATTGGTTTGGCCAAAAAAGAGAGAACTGTCTTATCCATAGTTCACTAACACGACACAAAGTTATATATGTAACAAATGCATAAACTTACCTCTCGTTACGAAAAATATCATACTCTGCTCTCTGAGTGTTGTCATTTACCCTGAGTCCTCCTCTTCTTCGGTAGAGCCCATTCATCAAAATCGGAGGGTATTTCGGGCCAAGCCACCTCGCTCCTTTTTTGTCGGTGCTTGAAATTCCCCTTCAACGCGTCCTCGTGTAACCTCTCCCAGCGCGATGCTTCCTCTCAAACCCTTTCACAGAAAACAAACAATCCTGGCCTTGGCGAATCGAAGAGGTCATTAAACTCCATCTCAAAACATCGTCTCCTTGCTTCAATGTGATCTCCAAAAATATTGTCATGAGACTTCTGTGCAATCAAAAAACACCAGGGCGCAACTACCAAAATATCCTCATCATCAGTATTGCCCCATCTCAAAACATCGACTCCTTGCTTCAACGTGATCTCGAATAATATCGACATGAGACTTCTGCGCAATCAAAAATCACCAGAGCAAAACACAAAAAATATCGACATTGTTGCCACCTCTCCAAAAACCACGACGCACTGACATCTCAACCTATATCGTCACCAGACTTCTGTTCAAAAACACAAAATACCTCAGTCCACATCCCAAACATCGACATCTATTTTCATGTCCTATCCGAAAAACATCATCACCATGCTTTGCTGAGATCTCCAAAAATTCAGTCATACTTACATATCCCGTCGCCAATCTCCCTTTTCGTCTGAATTGTAATTGAACATGTCAATCAGATAACATCAAGAAGTTATCCGTCTTTGTCCCATTACCATACTTCATCTCAATAGCGCAAAACTTGTCGTCACCATACAAGTCCCGTCGAGTGTTCCTTATCAAATTGCATCCCTACAGGGTAGAGTTCCAAAAAGGCGATTTGTTGGTATATACATAACAATGTCATGAACATGTGTTGTTATATACATAATAATGTCGTAAACATACCTTTACTTTCGATCAATCAATCATGATGCCATAAAAGGGTCCGAAAAACATATATTGGAATATCCATAACAATGACATAAACATGTGTCACATATACATAACAAGGACATGAACACACCTAGGTGTGACCATTTCACATGTGGCTGGAAAGGGATGCAAAAAAGTGGTTGTTGGTATATACATAACCACGACATAAACATATGTTGGTATGTACATAAGAAAGACATAAACATACCTGTATGGGATCATTTCACATGTGGCCCAACAAAACAGATGGGCAGAAAAAAAGCGATTTGTTGGTATACATAATAATGTCATGAACATGTGCTGTTATATACATAACAATGTCATAAACATACCTTTTTTTTCAATCAATCCTTGTTATGTACATAACATATCGATGTACATATCGATTTTTCGCAAACAAAGGAGTGTTGCAGTTGTGTTAATAAAATAATTCGCGTTATGTACATAAACAATTGATATACATAAAACAGACGTACCTGTGCCGCGAGTTATGTACATAACAAATCGATTTTGCACAAACAAAGTAGCGTGACAATGCAGTGGCGCAATAAAGTTTCGCACGATTGCGTAAAAAACGACTTCCCCAATGTGACAACTCCATATTGGGAGTCATTCAGGCCCATCTTGATCAGCGTCGTTCCGATTCGTTCCGGTGCGACCACTGCTCACATGTAAAAACATTCATGCTGCTGCACGTGAAAAAACAGTCACAGCAAGCACATTTCAAGATCAACTCTACCAAAAAGGTGTCCCTTCAAGATGCGATCATGGTGGCATTGCATCATCACAATCTGATGACGCCAAAACAATCATTTTGCTCATTGTTCACTGTCGGTCATTCAAATTGGGGTGATATTTGCATGGTGGTGGAAAGCAGTTCTGGAGCAGCCTGCATGCAGCGTGGGTGTGGTATTGTATCTACCAGTAAGGTGGTACCTTACCATACAAAAAAATTAGCGATGTGGCACAAATTAGTGAGCAACCAACGGATATTTAAAATGTGTGCACGAAAACGGGCATTTTTGCTTATCAAAACCTTCATTCCCTAATATGTGTAGACCCGTATAATATGATATATTTAGTAGTCATGTACGTATGTGAATAAGCATACCCCATGATTATGTATATAACAATTTGAATGCTTACAGGATGGTTGTTATGCAGCAGGCAAGAAATGTGTGATTAAATGATATACAGACATTAATAAAAAATAAACGGACAAACATTAGCTTATATTCAGACATGTTGACATGTCTGACTTTGATATACAGCCATTAATATAAAATAATACTATCAAATTTCGTCGAGTTATTTAAACATAGTAAGTTTCCTAAAAATCAATATACTGTATATCTAGTAATTTCAATTTATATAACCCGTTTATATGTATACGGACATTAATATAAATTATTGTTACATTTTAAGATTCGAAACGTTTAAAATCTTGTTTGTTTTCTCCAAACGTCCATGAACTATATTATATAGGCCATTTTTTGGTGACCATTTTGCAGAAAGTGACCAAAATCGACCATAAATATAAAATACCCAAATAGTCAGGATCAGCTTTTGTCTCTAAAGGATACACATTCTGTTGACTGTGAAACCCCCTTGACTTAATGGTCTGGAGGTCTAGAATGTAGTTGAAGGTAGAATGAAGTGAAAATAGCTAACTGAAAATATTATGTTATTTCTAGATGTTCTAGTCAGGTCCAGGAGCAACCAGCCATGGGCATGAGGCCGAACACCTCACCTCTCTCAGAGATGTACTCACATCTCCGGAGGGAGGTCTTTTGTCCGTTCAGTGAGGCTGAGTCAGTTGGGCTACTGGTACCATTTGTATGTAGCATATTCCATGTCTACATGAGAGGGTACCACACATTTTTATCTAAGCCATTTTAGGTGAATTTTTAGTAAATAAATACTTCCTCCTTTTCACACAAAAGGGCAGGACACTCTTCCCCTCCATAGCGAGCATCACTCTGCCATGAACGAACATAATAGAAAACTTGTCTGAACAACTCCACTTTTATTTTGTCTCAAAACAAAGAGATGGAGTAAAATGACATGGGGTAAAAAGCTCGAAAAACCTCGGGTACAATCCATCTTTATGGCTTGTCTTCACTGGGGTAAGTGGAAGCTTCGTAACGCTACAACAGATCTCTGTGTATGTTAAGACATGTGGTTGGCGCCTCACGTTATGTTGCAATACAGTTGCCATTGTCATTGGTCATGAACAATAGTGAGAGAGACTGTCGGTTCCTACTCCCAACTTCCGTTGGGCGGGCCCATTCTTCAGAACTTAGAGTCCCCGGAGCATAGTCACCTGACCTAGCATCCTTAATCAACATGAGTGAATGATCATCATCATGATACTCACTTAAACATGCATATGCATGCAGATCTGCTTTTATTGCCACAATGAAAGGTACCTGAACCAAGGCAATCAACCAAGGCTTGGGTTTGCATAGTTTGTATGACATACATCGCAGTGTCCTATACTGTGTGGTATGCATTGCAGTGACCTGTGATTCATCACTCATGATCAAGGAGAATCTTTGTGGAGGAGTGTGCTTAGTGATCTATTGCACATGATGTATTCATTCCTTTAATGCGTGGTTATTGTCAAATGTTGCTCATCAAGCAAACATTCTAGCTGAGTTGCCATTAAGAAATGTTTGCTGTCGTGTCTTGTAGGTATCTTACAAAACAACGATAGCAATGTAGCCAGATTTGCAGGGTCATGATACAAATTATCTTGGCTATCTTGTTCCTTATCAGAATCAAGCTCTATGAATATCAACACATGCTCATGCATTGAAATCTTCAAACAGCAGCTGAGTCATCACTCTAACTTGCATGTTTGCGCTGAGGGAAGCGGAAGGTGAAGCGAACGATTTTGCACTTCTCTCGTTCTTTTTCCTTTCCTCCTTCTGGATGCTTTTTATCAAGGGATATGGTTTCTTATGTTTTCCAGTTAGATCTCCATGTCATTGACCATGAATGTCGTCCCCTCCATGGGTAGACATATTTTGGACTAGCCATGCATGCATTATTACTCGCTGGGATAGCTTTGGGAGTAATTAATGCCGGACTATATCAAATACATGACAACTATATCAATTACATTCTGTTTGGACATCATCTCAACAGTTATATACATCTTTGAATCACCATATCAAGGTTGGATTCAATGTGACTCAGTCATGAGGTCACAAGTCTTTTCAAAGTACCACACTGCTTTAATCACAAATGCATGTGGGTTTGGAGAAAACTTCTAAGACAAAGCAGACTTGAAAGAATATGATAAGAAGGAGTATCATCCTTTTCCTATGTTTTTCCTGTCTGTGCTTGGAAGATAAACCTTTGTACAAACATCATTTACAGAAGGAACTGTTTGAGTATTCAAACATGAATACACATGGGCCATTAAAAGTGACTATGTTGTGCTTCATCTGGAACCACAAGACTCATCAGAGTTCACTGCAATGTGCTTCAATCATGAATGCACATAAATCTTCAAAGGTGCATTCCCAGAGGTTACATCGCGAACGCACGTAGGATTGCAAGTTTATTTTTACAAGAACCACACTGCTGTGTTCACAAATGCAGATGATCTTGGTGTACCTTTTCAAGGTTACTCATAACTGAAGGAAGGAGAATTATTCTTTCCACACTGTGTTTCAAACCTGAGCACACATGGGGTGTCAGAGCTGACTTTGTTGTGTATCGATCATGAATACACAAGACTCTCTAAAGTAGACTTTACTGTGCTTCGAGCTTGAAGGCACATGACTCCCTAAAGTTGACTTTGAAGTGCTTCGATCATGAATGCACAGGGAGTGATATCAGCATGTGATTCAATCTGAACGCACATGGGCTGAAGGACTGAACACTTCAAACTCTTGACAAAAAAATTCATTTTGTTGAGTATGTTGTTTTTCTATGACTATTTTTGAAATCATCAAACAATAGTTCTTTGATTTTGAACATGAAGGACAATCTGTCTAAATCACATTCTCAGAACCCTATGCACTGTATGGGTTATGATTTCACTTGCTGCAACATTGCTGCTATCGAGTGTCAAGGTTTTGATCTAGGTATCAATAAAGTTGGCACACTCTTGTGCAATCAAACTTGTCCCTTGGATGTCAAGTTCATGCAACACTGTTGCAATTGAACTAATAGCTGACTTATTCATGTGACATCATCACAAATGAACCTCGGCTTGCTTTTGCATGCCTTCTGCATGTTCCATGCAAACAATCTTTGATCTAGTTCGCGCACTCTTATGCAATTGAACTGTCAATCTTGAATGTCTTCATGCGACATCATCACAATCAAAATGTGTACCGGCTTGCCCTTGCCCTTCAACAGAGCTGGACCGCTCATGATTACAATATGTTGTGATCCAACAACAATTGTTGACTGAGGAGTTGTTCTCACAACTACCAATGTATTTATTGCTGAAACATCATTGCAATATCAAAATAAAGCGTCAGCTTTCAACCTGACTGCTACTTAAACTCAATTTTGAGTTTTAAAAACAGTTAACCAACTGCAATTTCATAAGACCCCAAATTGGCAATCAGTCAAGTGGGCTTTAGTTTTAGCTGGTATGTTTGAAAGCAATCAAACATGGTATGTGGGCAAATTTCTACTGCAAAACATCATATGTGCAGGCAATTTGGGCAATATGTCTTGTTGCTTGGTCGGGCAACAATCAAGGCTTCCATCACTGGCATGTTCTTGACATGTCAAATCCTGAACCATACCTCTGTATGGGTTATGACTGTGGTTGGTGCGTAAGTGCGAGTATCATCACACTGACAAAAAATCAACAGGAGTGTCATCATCAACAAGATGATTATGCATGTATACTCCATTTGGCACCTGTGATTGTTGCAATCACTTTCTGGTGGCTGCAATATTATTGCACTACTGGGGGCCAAGAGTTTCCTCAAATGTCATGTCCTCAAGTTGATGTGACTTTGTCACAATCAAAGGCACATTGTCTGCTAACATCATTTAGACAGACAGCACAGGTCAATAATTGCACTGTTAATATTGTCAGCTATTCAGCTGCATGTTGGAAAAATGTTGCGACTAGCAGTCAACAATTTGCATCCCCAGCAATTGGGCAAATGAAAACAATTTCTATTTTTATGTACTGTTGTTTGAAAGCAATCAACCACCATACAACAAGGAGTGTTTTGTTTCCAAACATCATTTGGTTACAAAAGAATTTTTGGGCAGAGCAGAAAAAAATCTATATTCTGCATGCAGTATGTTTGCAATGTCCATTGCAAATATGTTGTTGCTCATGCTTACAACATGGTAGCAAAAGGCCAATGCTCTTGTGGTTCAGCATTTTGGAGTGTACTGCGCTCTCTGCGGCTTGCACAGGATTTTGGAAATGTACTTGCAAGTGGCTGCTGCGCAGGTTGTTTCATTGGTATTGCCACAAGTTCTTCAAAGTGATCCACTTTGGGATAAAGAATGAAGAAATGTGTATCATCATTTCCTTTTCTAATTTTATAGCTCTGTACATTTTGACTAGCTGTCAAAAATGTGTACAATCCCAATCTGGGATAATGTACCTAGTTTTATTTTTTACTCTCATGTTTGAATCAATTAAACAATGTGAGCAACTTTTGGACTTGAGTCAAATTCAAAAGCAGATTGAGGAATGAGTATCACTCATTTCCTTTTTATACCATTTAACAGTTTCAGTTAATCGACTGTATGTTAAGGATTTTAGTAACTGCCTAAGAGTCAAAATAAGTCATGTTCCAAATCTTGGACCGATGTAATTTATTTTATATTGTGTCAATGTTTGAAAGCAATCAAACATTGCAAATGAGAGACTATTACAAATTTCATTTGAACAAAGACAAAAGGGATTCACAAAGAGCCACAACATCAACAACAGTTTACCCTTGTGACGCCCATTGCAGGTGTATGGATGACTCTCTTTTGTAGCCCAAAAGATGCCAAGTGTGGTGAGACAGCTCTCAGTCCACAGTGTTGTTGTGTGTACCAACGTGGCGTCTTGGGTTGTTAAAAACCAATCTCGTTTCTTGTCCACTGCAAATGAAAAACACCGGTAACCTCTCCGTACACTCGAGTGTACCGGGAGGTTACCGGAGCCCCTGGAATGCTATCTTCCGGTAACCTCCCTGTACACTTCTGTAACCCTCCAGTAAACTAGTGTACGGGAGGGTTTCCGGAGTCTACTAGGAGGATACCGGAAATTTGAGACTGAAAAGAGCTTTTGGATTTATTTCTACGTACGATAGGAATTGGTACTTTTTTACATGAAAACAGACTTCTCAGTAAGTCTTCCAAACGATATCAATCTAATTAGTGGCTATAACTGCATTACTTAGTAGCTAAAAAAATGTTTACCCGTGGCATACCGGAAGTATACGGGAAGGTTACCGGAGAGTACCGGAGGGTTATCTGAAGGTACAGGAGGGCTACCGGAGCATACAGGAGGGCTACCATGTCTTATACTGTTGGACTTCAGTAATAGCAGAATATGTGCAATTTATCTCAACTGACAAAATTGAACATACTACATCACCATATTTTTGGGCCCCGCCCAACTCATCCCCCACCAAAATGACAAGACACACATGCAAAAATTTCAGCCCCAAGCTGAAAAACAATACTGTGGATTGTACGCCAAGGTAGAAGAAAATTAATTATTTAATTGAAACTAAGCTGAAATGAAAACAATCGTAAAATAGTTCGGTTTCATCATAACTCACCTTAAATATTTACATGCCGCTGCCGATTGTTGTTGGCAACACGGCGGTGCAAGGCGGGATGCCAAACTTAGTCTGTGGACTGAGTTTCGGCTGTTCCTGCTATACTACCGGAAACCAGTCAAAACACCCATCATTTTCTCCATGTGCAATCATGTATGTACCTATTAGTACATGATTAGCACATTAGTACTCTCTCAGGTCCCTAGCCCAAAAAGGCCCGATCTAAGAGCCAATGAAATGCGTCGTCAATATGTGGGACTGTATTGACTACAAAATTGCTCTCATGAATTAGTTATCACCTAATTAACAACGATCGGTGCATCTTGCTATGCTCAGCAGGGATAACTAACACTTTTTCACTAATTAAAAACCTAACCACTCGACAATCAACCAACCTTTGCAATACAAACATGTCATCACCCACAGCCAACGAAGCTGCCGTCCGCGAAGCAGTCCGGTCCATCATCCCACCCATGCCAATTGACAAAATCGTTGGCTAACCGTTGAATTCCCCCATGAACACGCCGAAACAACAACTTGCCAAAATTGCCGCAGCTGGCAAAACTACAAGCTGGGACGGGTGACACGGCCATCTCACGCTCATCCTCAATGCCGCGGAGTAGCAAACCTTCACCAACATCCCCACGCTCACAACAATGCGCCTCGTCCTACATCCAATCATCCCAGCAAGCCTCACGAACAACACAACTCTCACCCACCAAACTTGCCCCATGGAAGACCACAATCTTGAGTGCCAAGAGTTCTGGAAACAGGGAGAGCGTCAACGCCATCATCGTCGACAAAATCGTATGTGAAGCAGTCAATGCCGTGTATGTCAAAGAACTCGACGACGACTACATCGGCTACGGAGCCCAGACCATCAAGACAATCCTGGAGCATCTACGTACAGAATGGTTCGTTGTGACAACATTGGAGAAAAAACAGGCGGCGGCCGCTTTCCATGTCCAATGGGATCTCTCGTCCCACATCACCATGTTTGCCCGCAAACTCGACAAGCACCAAAAGCTATGCCGAGCCATCAGCGTACCTGCTCCCGATGCAACTAAGGTCCAGTACTATGTCAAAAGCATGTACTCTTCAGACATGTTCGTCGACAAAGAGATGCAGGCATGGGAACTCAAACCCTCCACCAACAAAACATGGGACTCCGCCAAGTCTCACTTTGTCACTCTGTACAAGAGCAAGGAGAAGTTCAATGCCGAGCAAGAAGCTCGCACTGGCGGGTACAAAAGTGCCAATGCATTCATCAATGCCAGCAGCATTGGTGCCACCTCCCTTGGAACTCTCTCACCAAACGACCATCAAACCATCCTGGAGTACACTAACAGTATCAACACAACCGCCTCGAGCAACTAGAAACGCAACAGCAAGAACTCATTGCCCAAACCACCAGGTTCATGGCACTCCTCACTTCCAACCAACAAAACCATACACCTGGTACCACCACCAGCAGCCCTCCACGTACAACACGACGCACTACCCACAACACTACCGCCAAAAGCCCACACTACTGCAACTCCTGCAAGAAAAGCAATGTCTACTATGAGGGCAACGCCTGTTTTGCCCTTGAGAAGAACAAGGACAAACGTCCACAATGGTACCTTGCCAAGATGTAGGACATTGTTCATTCTTTTCTCACAAATTCTCTTTGCATTTTCTTCATAGTGATTCTTCCTTTTATTTAAGATATGACTAGTATGGTTTTCATAATGAGCCTTTCTCTTCTCACATATGGAATCAGCATTGATTGAATAGTGCACTGTTCTTTGCAGGCGAATGACATCTGAATTCATCTTATACTTCACCCGTAGCATCTCACAAATGGAATGTCTGTGTTTCTTATAGTAAGTACCATTTTTCTGAGTGGTCTCTTCCTTTGATTTTTGTTTGTATCCCTCATTTCTTCTTTCTTATCATTTTTCATTTTCATAATCTTAGCTTCCATGCTAAGCTGTTTTGCTTGTTCATAGAATGAGTCTTTTACGCCTATACAAAACATATACAAGCTAAGCTAGCAAAACGTTGAAAGCATTTTTGGTGATACATGCGAAAATGTTGAAAATATTATCTTACACGATGCATTTACGCTGTGCATACAATTAAACATAATATTACGCGATGCCTTAAAGTTGAACACATTTTTGGTGATATGTGTTGTGTGCGCAATTAATCATTGTATTTCATGATGCGTTAAGGTTGAAAACATTTTTGGTGATACGGTGTTAGGATGTTTGATGATGGGTTTACATTGTGGGGTTAACATGTACAATTAAACATAATGTTATGCGATGCGTTTACGTTGAAAACAGTTTTGGTGATACGTGCGTTAGGATGTTCGGCAATGGGTTTATGTTGTGCGCTAAACATGCTCAATTAAACCATAATATTACGCGATGCGTTAACCTTGAAAACATTTTTGGTGATACGTGCATTAGGATGTTTGGCAATGGGTTTACGTTGTGTGTTAACACGATGTCAATGACTTTAGATATACTTATACAGGTAATCACATATCAACAGTGATGGAATACCCATGTATGTAGAACGTAAAAATATGTTCTTTACAGGTACTTGCAGCAAGCCATGTATTGATTTACCTAAAATATTCAATAGTGAAAAAACTGCTCCTGAAGAAGAAGAAGAACACATCTCAAATAATTACCAGCAGCCGCTGCAAGATTTTTTGTAGCAAGCGAAACAGAATGCGATTTGTAGAGACAGAGGAAGACGTACTTTTGAAATAAAGTGCTTGTAGTAGTATGCCACTTTTCTACGCTTTATTAATATGTACTATAGTACCATAGTTGCATATGGGCGAGAGCGCCTCGCGCGCTTCGCGTGCGCCGCGCTCCCGTGCGCCGCGCTCCCGTGCCCATTTTAAAAGTATGTACCCATTTTTAGTTTGCGAAATCATTCTTGTTAGACGTAGACACTCTTTTGTGACACGATAACATTCCCTTCAAGTTTACCGAACCATTGTTGTATGATTAAAATGATAATTTGTGACTAATGTTCTCTTCAAGTTTACAGAAACATTCTAGAAAATAATGTCATACGTTATACAAAAAGATATAATTTTAAAGGTAGGCAGATACTTAAAACACTATAACTACAGGTGTAAGTCCAAGCGAAAAATGAATTATTTACAGGTTACTTCAGATCAACTTTTTGGTCAGTACCTGTTTTAGAAAAAAGCAAAAAAACTGTCTCACTGAAGAAGGAGAAGAAGAAGGAGAAGAAGAAGGAGAAGAAGAAGGAGAAGAAGAAGGAGAAGAAGAAGGAGAAGAAGAAGGAGAAGAAGAAGGAGAAGAAGAAGGAGAAGAAGAAGGAGAAGAAGAAGGAGAAGAAGAAGGAGAAGAAGAAGGAGAAGAAGAAGGAGAAGAAGGAGAAACGGTCTCAGTTTCCAACACAACTAAGATTTTAAAAAAAATCTTGATAACAAACTAAGATTTTTTCAAGAAAAAGTCTTGATATGCAGATAATTAAATAATCTCAGAATAAGGTATGATAGGAATCCTTCCCCAGTTGAAGTTGTTGCGCTGCGAAAATGGCCTGTATCCTGCCCAGTTATGGACATAGTAAGGATTATATTTTATGTCATTAAGCAGTGTGTACATTACACGATTCCTACCTTAAATAACCCCACCTTTCGCAGTAATTATGGTTTATGCTGGTATTTTTATTTATTATTATTTATATATGGTATGGTATTTTCAGCCACCAAGTCACACCGAACAAATTAAACGAGTGACATGGCCCATTTTCACATCCCAGTTTGAATCGCTTGTTATAATTGATTCATTCTATTCGGTTGATAGCAGCCCATCATCGACACGCACATCGAACTTCCATATCTCCCATTCGCTTTCAGAGGGAGATGTCAGCTCGGCATACGTAAGAATCTTCGTATTGTTCATTACTTCCCATCATTTCAGTGGCTCTCGTTTCTCGACACAATCTTAATTGCGTTTTGAATCCTGTCTCGTGTTTCAGTGTCCAGGGGCTTTCACTTTTCTCAACGCTCTGCGTATGTGCTGCGTTCATCCTGAACTGGTACTCATCCGTGGCATGTAACTTCATCAGCGTCGCACTTACTTATGGAAGCAGTAGTGATCCAAATTCAGTTTCGCTGCATTTCGGCATTTGGAACTACCAAAGTTGGACCGTGGTATCTTCTTCCAGTGGTACTGTTGTCTTTCAAGGCTGCCGGAGGTATCCTGATTATGTGGAAGTTGATCCCGAGTGGAAGGCGGCAAAGGTATTCAGTGTCATGGCCTGGGTATTTGGTTTAGTACTAATGCTGGCAGTACTTTTTTCAGCTTGCTCCGGCAAAGGCGCTAAACAAGCAACCCCTGCAAGTGGTGTGGGATTCCTTATATGTTCTCTTTTCTCTGGGTTATCGCTCTTATTGCTAGGTAGCGATCTGTGCAAAGAAAATCTTTTATCGGAAGGGTTGGAAAGTATGTATCCTAGCAGCAACATGAGTGTTTCCAGTTGTGGCACTTCAACTGGTGCAAAATGTGCGATTTCTGCTACGATTCTTTGGTTTTTGGCAGGTGTTGCGTCTTGCCGGGCCTACAAAGTGGATGGTGAGAGTGTACAGGATGAACTTATCGATGGTCCTACATCTCCTTTGGTAAATGATATGGAGATGGAGGATTGATCCTGATGGCTGTGAAATTTTCAAGCAATGAAGTGCCAAACCAAGACACACCAAACAGCAATAAAAATTCTGGGAGAATCGTTATTATACAATTTTGGTTCCAACATACCAATTGAAGGTTACAGTAAAAATCGTAAGCCTTCATTCAAATCTTCCGCTCTTTCGCTCTTTTGACAGCTTGCTTGAAACCCTCTAGAGCTAATCAACATGGGAGGTGTCTACACTTACCATTACCCTCTTTAGAGGAGCACTATTCATCAAGGGGGGTGTACACTACTTACTTATGAACCTTTGCGTCGTTGAAGTAAAAATTGCGAGGACTGCACAGTTCGTTGTTTTCTTGTGTTAGGCTGAAAGTCAGGGAAAATGCGATTCCCTGGGAATGGTAAAAATAAAAAATGCAAATGCCAGCAAGACAGGCAACTGGTAAAAAATTTGGACATTTTGGTGATAAAGTTTCAGGGAAGTCATGACTAGTAAAATTCTGATGACTTGCGCGACTCAAACTGACGACATCGGGGCAACTCAGGTGATAAATCATGACTCAAGTGATGACATGCGAGTCGTCGAAATGTCCTCAGTCATGACCTTGGAGCAGTGGGAATCAGCCAGCTACATGCTAAAATCACAAGATAATGCTGTTAGGTGGCAGTTGATCTATTGTAGGTCCGAAACAGAACAGTTTACGTCATATACATTAGTCTCGGGTCTCAGCGAGAACAGATGATTCAATCCCTCCTTTTGACATCAATCCCGCCTAAATGTTGTTTTACACGCTCTCATCCTTTTTCACAAAAAAGATAAGAGCTTATGAAATGGCATTGGTGCCTCATGCCATCCATTTTACATGCTCTCATACTTTTTTGTGCAAAAAGACAAGAGCGTGTAAAACGGATTAGTTGGGCGGGTTTGCGTAAAAATAATAAAATAATATTCATTCCTATGTATAACGGACGTTTTCATCGAAAAATGCATGGAAGCCGCTTGAAGTCAGTTTTAGACAGTCTCGTCCTTTTTCAGAAGAAAGGACAAGAGAGTATAAAATGGCCTGCAAGCGGCCTTTATCCCTTTTCTGATGACACAGCGATTTGGAAGAGAGCATGTAAAATGGTATGAATGGCATGATTTAAAATATTTTTTAGTAACGATCACGATCTGGGGTCTAGTACTCACACTTGACTCGCATGACAAAAAGTCAATCTGGTGTACTTTAATTAATGCTTATTTTGGCCTTAAGAGCTAATCAGACGATATTTCCCTGAGCTCCCTTGTGACGACCCACAGAGTCATCAGTTACAACCCAGTGATGACCCCCAGAGTCGCCAGTTATCAACCGGGTATGACCCGCAGAGTCGTCAGGACTTTAGGGAAATTTACACCGAAAATGAAAACAGACCAATTTGATACTTTTGATCAGAATTATGCATTTCATACAGCCTATGGAGGCAGTGGGTGGAGTTGTCAAATGGTGAGTTATCCATTTAAAAGTACATAGTACAATCGAAAGTACAAAGTACATCCAAAAGTACATAAATGTACTCTTGGATGTACTTTGTACTCTTTTATACAGTCCTGGTATGTTCATAGTCATGAATCATTCAGGTGTTGTGTAGGTTTCTACCTGACTTGGTATGAAACCTCAGGTGATCTGATTTTTACAGAGAAGCTCTCACACTGCAGGCTTGTCAGTTGAGAAAGTCTCACACTGCAGGCTTGTCACTTGAGCAGTTGAATTTTCTCCACTGCTTCTCTCACTCTGCAGTTTTGTCAGTTGCGCAGTTGCTCTCTCTCAACTGCTTCACTTGGAATATTGTCTTCTGTGGAGCATACCTGATAAGTTTGTACCTCAAATATATTGTTTCTGAGAAACTAATATTATGTCTTTGCACACTTCCTTTGTGTTAAACAAGTGAAGGAGACTTGTGGAGGTTCCACCTGGTAGCTCCAGATTCGCGGCCTATGTCACTCGCCCCCAGGAATGGAGAATTGGGTGAGGTGTGTAAAAAGAACCTTCCGGACAACGGAAACACATGTAGGCTTGTTGATATGGAAGGCACTTGTTTTGAACACCTAGTACACTTGGCGAGACAAGACTTTCCAGCTAAGTAGTAACTACAGAGCAATATTGTAAGCGTACGTCTTGTGGAGAGAGGAGTAAGGGTGTTTAAGGTACAGTTTGTTATTTTAAGTGTCTGATATATCAAAATATGGTGTTACCCTCCTAATGTTTAATCATTCTGATTTTGTTCCGCGATGAACCCTGTTTGTACCATTCGTATGGACTGTTGATATAGTCCAAGGATCACGGTGGTATTTACTTTCTGATTTGTGGAGGATACCTTCCTTGCAAAGAAGTACTCTAGCACCAATTTTATAATCCCAATCAACGCAAGACTTGTTTTCACGTTTGGTGTTGCGATTGGTTTGGCATTGCCTATGATCTCCTATTTTGTTCCAGTCAGCCAGGAAAGGATTGTCAAACAGCATGTCCCTGCCAAATATTGCTGTGCCTTGAGAGGCTTTGAGTACTGTGTGCTATGTGGAGCAAATGGCCCATGTAGCATCTGTGAGGAAGTCTGTTATGTCACTTGGAACCACTGTATTTGCAATGTCTAATTCAGCAGTATGGAGCATGGTCATGATTACTTGATGCATCCGTTCGAGTATTACATTCCCTTGGGGTTTCTTGATGATGCTTGGCTTACGCTTGATACCGTATGAATCACATAGGGTTTCGAAATTGAGCTTGAACTTGCTTCCATTGTTGTAGATGATTACCTGACAACGTGGGTAATGGTTAAACCAGAATGATTCATCAAAGTAAGCTTCCTTAGGTTTATTATGTGTGTTAGTAACTTTGTGGCCCTTTTTACCCGTGGGAGTAACAGAACTGAATTCAGTTACCGGTATTTCCACAATCTCTAACCAGCTTGTAGCTGGATCTATCATTGTGACACACATAATGTCAATTTCAATGCCGTCTTTGCCCTTGAGAGTGTATGGTCCTATTAGGTCCACATGCAGAGTACTTCCCAGGGATGGTAGTATGGGACCATGCCAAGGAATCTACCGAGGGCTTTGACATTTTTGGGCGGTGACAGGGCAAGTATCAACTGTACCTTCTTGGGCTGTGGTTTAATTCCATCTTGTGAGAGAATGTACCCAAGATATTCTGTTTCAATGGCGCAGAAGTTTGATTTGCAACCATTTACTTTCGAGTTTGCATCTTGCAGTCTGGAGAGGACCAATTCCAATTTAGCCTGGTGGTCTTTCAGGGTTCCCTTTGTGATGCAAAGCAGATCATCAATGAAAGCTCTTACAAACTCAAGGGTGACCATTAGTTCCTACATTTTTATTGAAAAATGTCCGGAGAACCAGCAATACCCATTGGTAACCTGAGATAAGAGTATGTACCCCATGGAAATATAATGGTGCAGATTTTGGATGCTGGATCCAACCTAATGTTGCAGCAGCCCATGTTTAAATCTAGGGCTTTCACAAAAGTGAAACCTTCTAACTCTTGGTAAGAGGAATGGTTTTCTAACTATCCTTTTGTTTAGTTCTCTAAAATCACTTAGGAAACATACAGTCTGGTTTTTTGTCACTCTAAACAATGGTGAAGCTCATTCAGATGCGGGCTGCCACTGTAGTACCCCAAAGTCATATAGTCTTTTGACCTCTTTCATGAGAGTCTCTTTGAGCAAATGCAGCACTCGGTAAGCTCTGCCATGGTATGGTTTGGGACCTTCCTTCAGTTCGAAGGAGACAGGCTCAGTATTCCAATCACCTAGTGTACCATCAAAGAGGTTCTCGTATTTACGGAGGAGCTCCAACAACTAATTTTGATCTTGTAAACTGAGGTGAGGACAGTTGGTGCAACAACTGATTGGAGATCTGCTTTTTCATATTTTGCATCTAGGATGTGAATGGTACGCTGAGTGGCTTACTCAGTACTGCGTTGTTCATGAATCATGCTGTGGTTTTATGGATCAAGCTTTTTCAATCTTAGAGCTAGTTGACAGACTGTTGATGTCTCTCTCATTGGCAAGATGATCTCAGCAATGGTAATATCCTTTCGAAAATCCAGAACAATTCCAAGCTCTCTTAGTGTTTTTACACCTAAGATGAGGTCAAACGCTGGCTTAGTCATCTTTTTTCTATCATACTGGACAGCATCAGGTTTATTCCTTGCTGTTGGAGTACTCTAGAAATTTTAGAGTAACTTTGCCTCTTCCTTTGGTTTGGAAGCACCCATTCGAAGTGTGTCAAGACTTTGACACCTGCCTAGTCAAGTAGGGAAAATGCTTGGTGGTTCCTTTTTCATGGAACATGAGGTTACCATCAGACCTAGTGTCTAACAGTACTATCAAGAAGTTGTTTTTGCAACTCCTGGACAAGCGTTTGAGTTTTGTCAAGGACTGACTTCCAGTTGTTAATTTTTTCACAGCCAATACTTGACCTAAGCCATTTGGAGATAAAAAGTACTAAATACCAATTTTGTAGGTAAAGGTGTTATAGATTTGTTGATGATGGTAATTTGTGAGCTTATCATTTAGTGTTTACAATGAACAAATGAGGATGGGATGTCAATGCAATCCCAATGAAATAATATGATTCTGTGTAGGTTTCTACACAGTTCTGGTACTGGTATGTTTATATCCAGGGAACATGGATGTTCTGACAGCATGTTCCCTCGTCACATAGATCCGAAGATATGGACCTTCAACCTGTTAGGACCTCTCACCACTTGGGAGGTCAGGATGATCCCTTACTTGGGAGTTTTCGAATTAGTCCCTATTGGTACTAATAAGGGTACCAATGAGCGTACTAATTAAGGTAGGTTCTTGGCCTATGTCAATACTGCTGTTACTGAGTCCATCGATTTTTGTGGGAAAGATGGCTCAATTATCTTTGATTTATGTAAGGTATCCCTTTCTGAAGAGGGGTCTACTTCTAAGTTGCTGCATCATTTTGAGACATCTTTGAGATTTTTCAAGTTGCATCCACTAGGTGACTCAAATAATCTGTAATTAATTTTTTGCATTTAATTCCAATTCTTGGTTACTGGTAGTGTTTATCGGACCAGGGGTAGTGTAATTGGCTAACTCATGGTGAGTTTTAATTTTCTTACAACTAGTTTCTACCCTAAAACGAGCACTCTAAGGACCCCACATTCTAAGGCCTAGACTCCAACCGCAATAAAAATGACTTTTTCATGCACTAAACTTGATCTTCAGAGCCATCAATCATTACAAAGTGATAGCCTTAGTCAACTACATCACTACAATATGTATTGCTCCACCTAACTCCTTCCGGTTTGTGAGTTATGTCATTTAACATGCACAACTCACCACAAATGAACTTTGCTAACACTCTCATCATAAAAATGATTTCTCTACGATATAATTCCGGGTACTTTGGTAACTAGAAGTGGATACTAATATTTTTTTACACGTTAATGACACTAGCTTTGGTCTTTTTCACAAATGTATCTTTTGACATTTGCTGACCTTAGACTGAGTGTTTTACGGTATTTCCCCGGTACTACTCGACCCAACGCTTCAGGAGGAGTCGGAGTCGCTGTCGCTTTCTTCGAGGCGACAACGCTTCTTGCCTTTCTTGTTGGCTTTCTTGAGAAACTTTTCAAGGTTCTCCATACGAGCCAAGAACTGAGCATAGGACTTCTTGGGGCGGCTATCTTTGCGAGACTTTTGTGTGGCTTGCCCAAAAGAACCCTGGGTAGGAGATCGGTCATTGTTGTATTGTCGACACTCCGTGATGTTGTGTGTGGTGTGCGCGCCGCCATGCTTTTGCGCAATTCGCAGTTCTTCTCAATGCAAATATACTCCATGCGCGCTTGCTTTGGTTTCCTGGGAATGCACGTGCTGGGAACAAACTTCCTGGGGGGCTGGTCTGTTGCTTGAGCTTTTGTAGGCTTAGTACTTGACTGCTTCTCATCCAACGGATGTGCCACCTCAATGCACTCAAGAATGAGCAAAAGAAGCTTAACCCCTTTGGGATAGCACTTCTCAAGCAAGTGGTAATGGTCCTGCCACTTCAATGGGCACTTCACAATATGTGGCCGACAAGCTCCGAATCGGTGTAGGTCTGTTGGGTCATTGTACTCAAGCTTGGGCTGTAGTACAAGCACAGGAGATCTTCCACGTAATTGTTCAACTGCATCACACACTGCACAAATTGATGCACCCGAACCTTGTTGGGCTTCTTGAGGCAATTAGAGATATAGAATTTCAAATTCTTGCCCGCATCATATGCAAAACACAATTGGGGGTGGAGTTACTGACACCTTCGAAATGACTTGGATGTTTTGCCGGGTGACTTCTTCTCTTCCTTTTGACTTCAAAGATGTCGTGAAAGGGCATTGACTCCATCTGCTCCTTGACAACTAAGTCCCACGACTGACAAGCCTCCTCAGTGAGAAGGTTGGCGTACATTTGAAAAACTTCTAGGGCCAAGTTGGTCATTTTTCCCTTATGGCGAGTACCTCAGCCTTGAGGGAGAGTGATTCTGCGGTCTTTTTCTGTTTCTCAGTTTTATTGAGGGGGTCTTAGGCAAGTCCGCGTAGAACAGCCTTCCATTCACATAATTTTTGAGTCATGTGCCTTTTCGGCATCATTGCAGGCGGGAATTAGCCCCATTTTCTTGGCAGTACTGTACGCCTTGTTTGCGTGCAGTACAAACTGCTCATTGGTACCATGTCTGGACCAAACCATGACTCGGGTTTCTGACCCCTTCCCGAGGGTGCACACGAGGGAGTCAGGCTTGAGGTCCAAAGCTTCTTGGACTGGGCCCTGGTCTGGCACATAATGGATAGGGGCTTTCTTGCCACCCCTTCCGCGCTCGCATTCTTGGTATTTAAGCCCCTCAGAAGACATTCTTGAGAGGACTGCTCTGAGACTTGTTCCCAAGAAAAGGGTCTTGTAGGAGCTTTGCAGCGGTTCCACCTCAGAGGAGACATGCTTTGCACGAGTCTTGTTGGTGACGGGATCACGTAGCGCAGCTGTGGTGCTACTACTTACCTACGCTCAACAAACGATGGCTCTACAGGCAAACACATGGATGCTGAACGCTCGACTGGCGGAGGACAATGTGGGACTGACGTGAGTCGGCTCAACGACAACAGATGGTCAAAGGACAGTGCGGCAATGACCAGACGGTCCAGAAAAATTCGCTCGAGATGGTTATTGATCAATAGTGACCTGAGCCAAAAAGAATTTAAAAAAATCTTACAGAATGCTTTTCAGCTTTCATTTTTGTGAGTTAATTTAGTTACAATTGTGAAATGTCAAAACACCATGATGAAGCAAGAATGCTTCATTGTGGAAAAACAAACTGTGTAGGATTCTACACAGTCCTGGTATGTTCATACTCATGAATCATTCGGGTGTTGTGTAGGTTTCTACCTGACTTGGTATGAAACCTCAGGTGTTTGTATTTAGGTAAAATGAGTGATAAACGTGATCTTGGCAGTATTTTGCATGGTAAACTTATTTGCAGAACTCTCACATGTGTGCCTTATGAGATGTATGTTATCATACAATGAAATATTTAAGGCATGAGGAACTACTGTACATACTACAAACTTTTCATACAGTATGTGTTATCATACCATACGGTTTCCTCTGATATAATTTTTTATATAAAAAAGTGATAATTGCATTCGCAGAAGGTTGTGCTCTTGTCTGCATGATTTTTTGTGCAGACGAGATCACGATGCAGACGCAGACATGATCATAACGTATTTTACATGACCTAAGACCAAGAAACTCCGTGAATGACCGTGCAATTGGACACAATTTCTTGCAGATGGGGTCGTGACCTCTTGAGCAGTGCAGTACATGACGTTGTAAAACTAGAAGTTCATGATCGTGTCTGCATCTGTGCACCGTCTGCAGGAAACGTTGACAACCACTTATGTATCTCCATCATTTTCCTGCAATCAGGGAAGGATATTTAAGCATTCTGGCACATTCTGATTTCAGATTGGCATTGATTCATTATACATAGTCAAAAATATAATGTTAACACAAACTCTTTTTTGGCACACAAGGTAAATTCAGGGGAATGACTTTTCCCTGGCATTTGCTTTTTTTATTTTTCTGATTTTTACTATTCCCAGGGAATATGTTTTCCCTGAAGTCTACAGATCAAAACATCTAAAATACCTTCGTGATTTTGTCAGCAATATATCACACTTTCCTCAGCACTATGTGGACGGAGATGATACCATTACTATGCTGTTGCCACCGTCAGATAGAGGTTTGTTGTTGACTAAAGGGTACGTTTAATCCCTTGCCAATACAGCCAATGAAAATGAGAGATGTGACAAGCCCGTCTCATCCGTCCTCGTAAGCAAAACTTTTCATAAGCAGGATGAAACCAATTTTGCAAGCACACCGCAGTCTCTCAAGTTTACTGACTTGAAACTCATTGACGGAGATGGACAGAAGATTCATGCCATGCTGAACCGTAATCTTGTTGAGGTAAGACTCGCGTTGGAGAGGGGTGACATGATTTGGTTGGACGTTTTTACTCAACTATGTTACAGGATCAATGACCGTTCTTCACGTATGCCCATGCTGTTGGTACATCAACTATTGCGAGTTGGTAAATGTCATTTAGCAGATTCAGAACTAAAGAGCGACATGATGGCCTGCAAAAAAATGCCTGTGTTACAAGAGCCCGCATCAGAAGGTGATTATTTTATTATTAATCCATGAAAGCACAATAAATCATGTTACACCAATGATCATCAGCTTTGTGCCATGAATGGACTGCATTTCATGACCTGTGTTTGTGAGGCCTTCAGTGTTGAAAATTTGAAATTGGAAACAATCAAGGCTGACTGCTACTTCACCACAGATTATTTGGCCGACATGAGTAATAGTCACAAACGCAACATGTTGTATTGGTGGTATTTAACGAATGTTTATTGCATAGTTGGTAAAGGAAAGGTTGAGCATCTTCGTCTTTGTCTTGAGTATGCAATATGTGAGAAATGGCCCAACCCTGATGACCTTCCTTACAAGGGTAACCGCAAGCGGAAAAGAAACAATAAGTAGTCCTTCACCTTTTTATAGATAACTCTACAACAGTGATAGTGCTATAACATTTATTAATCTACTAGAAGAAATCACTCACAGACCATATGTAATCATTTGGCTTGTGCTTTTTACCTCGGGGGTTGTATAATTCATCGGACAAAGGGCCGTCATCCCATGCAAGTGGCTTTGAACTCTGTTTCTTTGGGTCCCATAGTACTATGCAATCTCTTGCGTTATGACCACTTTGTTTGCATTTATTACAAATTCTGTCTTACTTTTTGACAATTTGGTTAGAGGAACTTTATTGCTCTTGTGATGATTCTTCTTCGATCTTGAATCTTGCGTCTGTCAGCAATGATCATTTGTCATCTTGTTTTGTTGCCGCCTTGCCTTTTCCTTCTCGCTTCCATGCCTTACCCTGTTCTTTTCACGAATTCTTGCAGTTAATATGTGTGATTTAGTTTCTGTATCTGTAATGTATAGACCCAGATTTGACAGTTCCGTCCTTGATTTCTCCTTGTGGCCCCATCATACAATAACAAAGCTGCAACCTAGAATACCACAAATCTGTTCCACATTCAGCTATTCTCTTACCTTCACTGAGTTTTACAAGCTCGGACCAGAATCCTTCACAATGGTTGCTGCTGCCTAACTTGGCAATCTTATCAATTGTCTTGGCATTGAATCTCTTGTTAATAATTTTTTCAGTAACAATTATGCCCTCCTCGGACAGATCCATAGCTGTCTTGTGTCTGCTAGATCGCTGATTGCTTCTGCATTGGCTTGATCTTCTGTCCATTCTGGATGTTCATTTCGAACCTTACATGGCTACAGAACTTCTCCTGCTTGCAATGGGTATGTTTGTTGCAATGGTGTCGAATAATAGTACGAAGTTGGACCAAGCACTCATTACGTTTAACCTCATCTCCAACGTGTTTGCTGTACTCTTTGACAGCCTAGGTGATGTCTGACGAAATATTCCTTATTCGTTGGTTAGAGAGACAGTTCTTTCCGCAAAAGGAGGTGTCTTTGTCACGAAGTTTATATGTTTCGTTGCTATTATTCTTCACTGTGTGACCAATGTCTGGAAAGTGTTCGGCCTTGTTGTCGACAACAGGTCCAAAAATCTCGTGTTGCTTGCCAATGAAGTTATTTAGTCCTGAAGTGTCATTTTCTGCGACAACTTGATCAATAAATACGCAAGTGGAAGCATCTCATGGCTTGCCGTCACTACTCAGAAGAAGATTTTGAGCAGCCTTGATACCTCCGCACCCGCAGATGAATAGTTGGTTTTACGATAGCAAGTCCCTTCATAATTTATAGGGAATCTGTGAAGGTCCTCACCTGTAAATTCATTTCCTTGTGCTTCCCACTCTTCAATCTGTTTGGTTAAATGTTAGAGTACAAAAGATACATTTATTCTTTGAAGAAAGGGGTAGTTAGGTTATTCCATGCCACTGTTAACCAAATACAAACAATGAAACAAACAGTACTCACTTGAGAATGCACTAATGTTTTGGGAACACGGACGACACCACTCTGTACGATTAAAGTTGTTTCACTACTTTTTACTTAGTGATCGTAACAATGCTGCACTCCGCAACCATCTCTGACCTGGTGTTACCTGACATCATTCTCCCCCGTACAGGAAATATATGGGTTCGTAATCAAGTTATTGCTTACAGGCTTCAAGGTGCTTCTTGAGATTCTCCTCCTGCCTCTTTTCATATAGCTGTGAGATTGCTCCACAGACTTTTAGGTCAATACACTTCTGATTGCACCGGGTCATTGTTTTTATGCCCACAGATCCTTGAAGAAACCCAATGAGCTTCTCATGACTTATGCCGTTGACTCTCGCATCCATTGCTAATTCAAGATTAAGAGTTGGTTGATGCCTTGACCAACCTTCACCTCTCTGGGCTACACTTCAAATCCACTTGCAGTTACGCAATTGAAAGTGTTCCCTACAGCGACAGTATGTCCAATACTGATCAATGCCTGCCCCACAACGTTTGTCCATCGATGCGAGCTCAAGAGGTGCTGAACAGTGAGCAGCATGCTGGGTCACATTATGAAGGAACTCTGTGATCATACGCAAATTGAAGATACCATAACCATTGTCTACCATGTGAGAGAAATCTGCTTGTTCCTCACTGATATCAAACTCGCAACCATCACTGTAATCATCATTGTAATCATGACAGTAATCATCATAATCAATCGACCCATCATCACTGCAGCTGATCAAAGTCAATGTGTTCATTGCAGTCAGAATTAGAAGCATCATCTGATGACCTACCCCCTTTTTGTGATATGTTGGCATCACATTTGTTTATGTTGACCTTACAGTTCTTGTGCGACATCTTGGTTTGTTGTCTGCATTGCCACTCCCAGTACTCCGCTCTCAACTGAGATTGCCATTCTCTAAACAAAGATTGAATTGTTAAGGCTGCGGCTTTTTGTTGGTGGCGTAAAGCTTCTGCCCGGACTTTGGATTGAGAATGGAAATCGTTGTCAAATTGTACAAGTGCTTTATTTACCAACTTCAAGGTTTTAGCTGTGCCTGCTGTTGATTTGAAGTAGTCTCGTTGCGGTGTAATTGGAAGACATTTGGATCCTTTTAGGTCAATTAGTTGATCAAGAGGAGCCCCGCTTTCATTAGAATAGTATACGTGACGATAATAGGGAGTTTTACCCTCATGGTGCCTCGTCACGATGGGCTCAAAGCCTCAGCAATCATATCCAAGGTCAAAGCTTTATCCATAACACAGTGGATAAGCCTCTCCCGCATCTCTTCAATTGTGACCCAATACTTGTTATTTTCTCCCGGAGTTCGATTGTTCAGTATCAAAATATTCTTCATAAGGTCTTCTTCCAACTTGATGTCACTCATGATACACACAATTTGATCTTGCTAAAGTGAACGGCAAATACATGCAATTGGCGGTGTTTAGTAATGGACTCGATGAAGCAACCGCTAGTAATGACAATAACGTTGAGGGAGGCAGCGGCTGAGTTGGATTGCAGCATTGGGAAGCGCCTTTGCAAAACAGTGATGGGGGTTGTCAATATGCGTTCACAAAACTGTGCTGTGTGGGGAGTGTTACAGCACCAAAACTAAGATAGCTAGTAATGGACAGTTTGCGGTGGATGTCTGACGATGTAAAGGGCAGGGACTGGCAAAGTCAGAATGTTATTAGCAGCGTTGGTTTTTCCGATACAGGTGTGTAGTTACAGCGGATGATTTACCATAGTGCTGTCGTGTAAAATGGTTTGGGCGGGACGATGGAAAGTTGAGAATTTGGGGGGCTTCCGCAAAAAAATTAAGTGACACCATCACCTTAACCCTCCAACACATTGTTGGACAATTGTGAGTTAAGTAGACGTAAATCTGCGCTAGTTGTTTCCTGAACAAGATAGAGATTTACTGCTACAGCTCGTTGCAGACATTTCTGACCTCACCTAGAGGTGGTACAAATTGTACGTAGTCTTCATTTTTTATACCTTGCACGAATGGTTTTTGCTAACCAAAAAGGCCAACTTTTCACATCACAAGTCGAAGGGTTATCAAATCCCCCGATCCTCGAAATACCTCACATAAAGTTTGACTGATTAAAAGAGAATGCCCCCAACAAATGGGGGAATTGCTAAAAGACATTACGCTCTACACAATGTATGTCTAATTCCCCCTTATCGCGTATCCATTTGCTGTCAGATTCATTCAGAGACTGTAATAGTTGCAGCCATTATTTTTGATTCACGGTGAGGGGGGAGGAAATAGAAAATAATTAATTAAAAAATTCTCAGTAGGACCTAAAGGTCTGAAAATGCCCTATGGGTGTATCTAAAGCAATGGAGCACTTTGGTCCTGCTGAGAATGTTCATAGCCAAAGTCCACTGTGAATGAATTCTTGGGTGGCTGATCCCATGGTTGTTGGCAATTTATCTAGGTTGATGGAAGATAGGAAAAAATAACTTAGTATTTAAAGGTATTTGTACTAGGCTACACAAGGTCAATTTTTCGTGCAAACAGCTGTAGTTAAACGATTTTTACCAATTATTACCTACACATATACCTATCTATCTCTACTTACCATGTGTAAGAGGGGTACTTCAATAGGAACCACCGTCCAATCCAGAATTTTTTTCATTGGAGCTTAGGGTAAAAGAGGCCTTTTAATATACTATATTGTCTCTTTTTTGTAACAAGCATCACATGTGAGTAGACCTCTGATCCTGATCATTCCAAGAACAATGAATCACGTATCATTAATGCCGTTTTACAAGCTCTCTTCTGAAAAGCTCTTTCATATAAAAAGGCATTAGTGCTGTCTACATGTCGTTTTACATGCTCTCTTCCTTCGTTGTCAAAAAAGGAAGAGAGCGTGTAAAACGGCATGTACACGGCATCCAAGCCTTTTTAGATCCAACATGCCTCTTGATGTAGGAATTTGTATATTTTCTACACAAACCCGCCCAAATTGTCCGTTTTACGTGCTCTCTTCCTTTTTTGTCAAAAAAGGAAGAGAGCACGTAAAATAAGAATGCTTCCTACATGCCGTTTTACACACTCTCTTCCTTTTTTGACAAAAAGGAAGAGAGCATGTAAATCGGCATGTAGACAGAATTGATGCCACTCAGAGGGATTGAACCAAGACACGAGAATAATACCTATGTCTATGAATGTGAACACTCCCAAGGGCGTCCCGGTGCTGACCTATTACAAGACTGACATCCAACTCCAGCATTATCTGTCTATTTTAGCATGTAGTCGGCTGATTCCCTCAGCTCCATTATTTGTATGGCGAAAGCATTGTAAATTGTGCTACAGCTTGGATATGTTTTTTCCTACCTCCTATGATACTGAGTATAGCTACCTGTACACTTCGTATTTTTTAAGATATTCCCCCCACATCAATAAAAATACCATGCCACCATGAGATTTTCAACAGCATAATTCAATTGCAGTGGACTCTGAATACAGAGTGCAGGAGCGTGACCTAAAGGGTTCTATTGAATCGATATTATGTGTAGTGCTTTTTCAGACCTTTAGGGCACGACGCCGCACCTTATTTTTGGGGTTATTAATTTTCAACACACACAGCACTTTCAACATGACATCACGGCATCCAAATACTATCCCTGTCTCAAAGTCGTGGATGCAACTAACTGATGATCCACGACAACAATATTCAGACAAATGGATTTATGATGAGTCCTGGTTTCGTATATGAATGAAAAGTTTCCAAATTTATCAAAAGCCTTCAACTTTGGAAGAACAGATGTTGTCAAAACAATTATGATGTTCGCTGGTCCCTTCAATCATTCAAACATCAATGGAATCTATCACAAAATATTCAAAGTTGAATGTCCATATTCAGGAAACAGGCGACCTGTGAACTTTTTCTATAGGCATCATTCTGGCCCTCGTCCTGATGAAATAAGCACTTGCCCCCCATGCGCATGTTTGAATCAAGAAACCACTGCATTGCCCGTCATCACACACACACAATATATTCAAGGAACTTGACCCCCTTTTGATATTAGTCGCAATGGTGAGGAAACTAGACAGGGAGGGGGGCAGGGAAGTGGCAATGTACGAAACGAGGGAAATGATGTATGCTGTTTTTTTTGGGGGGTGGGGGGGGGGATAGGAGATGTGGAAATGAATGTGGATGGTGATGGGGGGAGAGGTTGTAAATTCACCGAAGAAGGCAAAAAAATGCAGGGGTTGATATTGACACTTCAAATGAGGTCAGATCAATATACTGGGAATCAATGGAAGCGGCTAACCTGTTTGGGTTTGAATATGGTGATGACGTATATATGGGTGTCCAGAAGAGGATCCAATTGCTATCTGATGCATTGAACGTATATGATGGATACAAAAACATTGTTGAGAGAGCGAGAGAAGGTCTATCAGAATATCAAATATTCAACATACGAAACAAGTCTCTTTACCTTTGTTGTGCATATGATATTGCATTGAAGCGACTTGGGAAAGAGACTTTGAATTGGACTGTGGGATGTTGTAAAGAGGCGGTATCGAGAGTAAATGAGATGGGGATTCAGGCAACAACTAGTGCAAGAACTGTTCAGAATTGGAATGTTAATTTCAGAAAAAAATGCAAATTCCCTCATCCCAATCCAAAGATTGCAAATGGCATGAATTACAAACCATCCCTTTTTGAATTTTCCCCCAGCAGTGAACTGGACTGCAAAGACTTTATTTTCGGGAACTTTGACAATTTTCATGTTGAAATGTTAAGAGATGAGTTGATCACAACAATCTTACCTCGGCACACGACAAAGATGATCCAAGATGAACAGTTACAAAAGGAGTCTGAAGAGTACAAACTCCTTGAACATATAACATCAAACCCTCCTGCCTACTCAACTGTGTTGAAATGGATGCATGCAATGGGATTTAAACAAGAGACAGCAAAGAAGTGTTATTATGTAGATGGTCATGAAAAACCAGAACAACAGAAGCATAGATCAAAATTCTTTGATGAATATCTCACCGGGATTGAACCCAGATGTCATAGATGGGTCCAGTTATCCATTGTTGAGCTCAATGATCTCAAGGGGCAAATGAATAAAAACAAACTTTAAATACTGGCTATTGCTTCAAATCTGGTGAAGAGGATATGATTGAATTCCATGTCGACGATCATGACTACCTGCAAGCACATGCAGATAAGAAATACCCTGACTTTGGCGGATCTGTTAGTATCAGGACACCACCAGGAGTGAAACCGATCATTGTTTTTGGACAAGATGAAGCTATTTATAACGAAAATTCAACAAATACATCTCACTGGGTGGGGCCAAACGGTGAGAGACCATTGCTTCTAAAGAACAATGGAATGGGGAAGATGATCTCTGCATTTCAGTGTAGAGAAACAGGTTGGGGAATAGACTTGAGTCATGAACAGTTGGGTAGAATCAATAATAGACAAAGGAGTCAGCAATATTTTGACATAGAAGCAGCAACAGATGTGTTAGGATCCAGTTATAGAAGTCCGCTCACCATTTCTCCCTTTGTTCGCTCATTTGAGTTTGGTGGAATCAATGGCTACTGGACAGGTTATCATGCAATCATTCAGATAGAAGATTGCATGGATTGTGCCAGGGAGATTTATGCTGATCAGTTTGAAGTTATATTCCTTTTTGTGCATAGCAGCGGACATGCGAAGAAGAGAAGTAATGGGTTAGATGTGAACGATAACCCAGAAATGGTTAGAATTGGGAACACACAATCCATAATGGTGTATGATGAATCAGACATTGGACCATTTTACTTGTCACCCCAAGATAGGCAATCTCGCAAATATGACGTTGTCAAGACTTTACCTGCAGAAAAGCAGAAAACTGTCAAATTGAAGAAAGTTGAGCTGGTCGACCTGCTAATGCAAACTGATCTTGGCAAAGGCCTAGGCAAGCAAGCTTTGCTCAATATGAGACTCACAGATTTACAAGACAAGGCCACAGCGCTTTCAATTGACATCGAGGCAACTGTTACTTCCAAACTGTGTAAAGGTTGGGTAGGCAAGGGAAAGGGGTTACTTCAAGTTCTTTGGGAGAGAGGATTTATTGATGAATCAAAGGTAAAGAATTATAAGATCAAAGTGCTGGATGAAGACGGAAATGTGGTACCTACATTTTCTTTAGAATACATGATGGCAAACTGTCCTGACTTTTTAAATGAGATGTCTCAGCTTGAGTATGTCTGCCAGCAACTGGGTACTAAAACCATCATCACTACAAAGTATCACACAGAATTTGCAGGGGAAGGTATTGAGTATTCATGGGGATACTCTAAGTCCTTGTACCACAGGTCTCCATTGAAAATGAAAAGGGCTAAGGAAAAGTTTGATAAACTTGTATCACATTGTATTTCAAGAGAGACAATGACCAGCAACTTCCTGGAAAACCACGGACTCGGTGTGACCCGGTGTCACGCTCGGGTACTTCGGGATAAGGAAAATTTCAAAATTAGTCCGTTTCTCCGACTTGGCCCTACTTGTTCGCAAAAACAAGTGACTTGGTTTCACTTGGTGTCACTCGGTTTCACTTGGTGTCACTCGGCTTCACTTGGCGTCACTTGGACTCCGTGTCACGTCACTCGGTGTCACTCGGTTTCACGTGTTGTCACTCGGTTTCACTTGGTGTCACTCGGTTTCACTTGGTTTCAGTTGGTGTCACACTTTTTGTCTAAATTTGACTTATTTAGATAACCATTACACTGTTCTTATTTCAAGTCTTTTGTTTTACTTTGTGTCACTTGGACTCGGTGTTACGTCACTCAGTTTCACTTGGCGTCACTCGGTTTCACTTGGTGTCACTTGGTGTCACTTGGCGTCACTCGGTTTCACGCGGTTTCACGCGGTTTCACTTGGTGTCACTCAGTTTCACCAAAGCCATGTAGTTGTGGATTCTCTGAGTCTTCTCTGCATGTTGGGAGGAGTATTTTTTATCTGTTCCGAGAAAAAAAGACCACTTGGTGTTACTTGGAATCATTTTATTGCCAAAAACAGGTTTTCCAGGAAGTTGCAGAGAGTTAGTGTTAGTTAGACTATTCAATAAAAGGGCCAGGCAGTACATGCTGTCGTATCAAACTCTTGACCTAAATGCACAGAGAAGGGCAGCCATTGATTTTGACAGCAAATTTATCATGAAAGCAGTGACGGACTTCAGTTTCAATACTTCGGTAACAAAAAAGGGAATTAATTGATAGGGCTACCAAGTTGAAGAAGAAGAAAAATAATTAAAATGAGGAATCCAAATATTAAGAACCAATGAATTTTCTTACAAGCTTTGATCATTCATGCACTTACTTAGTTTCTCTTTCTCTAATCACAAGATTGGTTAGATAGGATTGTTCCCAGTGCAAATCCATAGGACTGGTAGAATTTCCTGCGTCTATCAACATCTTTGCCATTCTCGGTAAATACATCATCCACCCTGATGTACTTGTTATCCAAATATTCGGCCTCTCCACAATATTCTTTGGACAGATATCCAACTTTGCATGTGTCTGAACCATCAACCACCAAATAGACCTCCAAATCATTCCACCACTGTCCCCTCCTCCAGCATGGAACACTATGCACATGCAAAATTGAGCCAACTCCAACCCACTTTCCACAACACTCATGTTGATCACATGATCTACTCAATGTGTTGTTTGTGAGTCCAACTATGTTAACAATTATTTGTTATGCAGGATATTGAATGAAGTGGAAACAAAATTATTTGTTAGTGCCAAATAATGAAATAAGTTAAAGAGATTAAAGGTCTCAGAAATAATTAACGACTTTCATACTATTGTTACAACATGACACGATCATCGTGTCCGGTTAAAAAGAACACTTGGTGACACAAGGGATCGATCTTCAAACCTTAACACGTCCGCCATTGTTGAAGATGTCTGTATCAAGCTCCATTGGACGAAAAAATAATAATGTGAGATGAGCAAGTGAGATCGGTGTGTGTTCTTGTGTTGATTTTTTCGCGATGCAACTTGTTGGTCGGTTGAAAAATGGAAATTACGCGAAATATTATAAAAGCCTTTCGTGCAAATATTATAGCACGAAGATTGTGTACTTCACTCTACGCGGTGCAGGTCCAGGCATATCCAAGCTGTAAGGCCTGTTCTGTCAATCCAATTTATTGCCTATTTTGGGTGGCCTACTTTGATTTGGCGATGCTCTATATAGGCTCCAAGGAATATCAAAAACCTCTTGGAGGGGCAATAAATATGAAAAGAGGTTCTTGATCCTATTTATTTGCCTATTTTGATGTGACATGACATTTTTAGATATTTTCGTCATTCACCTGCATAACAAAAAATGCGAATCCACCCTGCCACGTGTTTCAATGTCACATCAAGATCGAGAGTGCCAAAATGTAATGTCTGTCAATAGCGTGCCTATTTACAGGAGTCCAGTCAAACATAAATAGGCTGTAACCTATTTATAAATAGGATTGACAGAACGGATCTAATTATGTTCGCCTAAAATATGGTCAAATAATATTACCAGCAGCCGCTGCAAGATTTTTTGTAGCTAACGAAACAGAATGCGATTTGTAGAGACAGAGGAAGACGTACTTTTGAAATAAAGTGCTTGTAGTAGTATGCCACTTTTCTACGCTTAATTAATATGTACTATAGAAGTTGCAAATGGGCGCTCGCACCTCGCGCACTTCACGTGCACCGCGCTCGCCCTTGCGCCCATTTTAAAAGTATGTACCCATTTTTGTTTGCAAAATCATTCTTGTTAGACGTAGACACACTCTTTTGTGACACGATAACGTTCCCTTCAAGTTTACAGAACCATTGTTGTATGATTAAAATGAAAATTTGTGAATAATGTTCCCTTCAAGTTTACAGAAACATTCTAGAAAATAATGTCATACGGTATACAAAAAGATATAATTTTAAAGGTAGGCAAATACTTAGAACATAATAACTACCCATGTACATCCAAGCGAAAAATGAATTATTTACAGATAAGTTAAGATCAACTTCCTGGTCAGTACCTGTTTTGGTAAATAGCGAAAAAATTGTCTCACTGAAGAAGGAGGAGTCCCTCGTGCCCATTTTAAAAGTATGTACCCATTTTTAGTTTGCAAAATCATTCTTGTTAGACATAGACACTCTCTTTTGTGACACGATAACATTCCCTTCAAGTTTACAGAACCATTATTGTATGATTAAAATGATAATTTGTGAATAATGTTCCCTTCAAGTTTACAGAAACATTCTAGAAAATAATGTCATACGGTATACAAAAAGATATAATTTTAAAGGTAGGCAAATACTTAGAACATAATAACTACCCATGTACGTCCAAGCAAAAAATGAATTATTTACAGGTAAGTTAAGATCAACTTCCTGGTCAGTACCTGTTTTGGTGAATAGCAAAAAAACTGTCTCACTGAAGAAGGAGGAGAAGAAGGAGAAGAAGGAGAAAACGGCTCAGTTTCCAACACAACTAAGATTACCAGCAGCCGCTGCAAGATTTTTTGTAGCTAGCAAAACAGAATGAGATTTGTAGAGATAGAGGAAGACGTACTTTTGAAATAGAGTGCTTGTAGTAGTATGCCATTTTTCCACGCTTAATTAATATGTACTTTAGTAGTTGCAAATGGGCGCTCGCGCCTCGCGCACGTCCATTTTAAAAGTATGTACCCATTTTTAGTTTGCAAAATCATTCTTGTGAGACATAGACACTCTCGTTTGTGACATGATAACGTTCCCTTCAAGTTTACAGAACCATTATTGTATGATTAAAATGATAATTTGTGAATAATGTTCCCTTCAAGTTTACAGAAACATTCTAGAAAATAATGTCATACGGTATACAAAAAGATATAATTTTAAAGGTAGGCAAATACTTAGAACATAATAACTACCCATGTACGTCCAAGCAAAAAATGAATTATTTACAGGTAAGTTAAGATCAACTTCCTGGTCAGTACCTGTTTTGGTGAATAGCAAAAAAAACTGTCTCACTGAAGAAGGAGGAGAAGAAGGAGAAAAAGGAGAAAAAGGAGAAAACGGCTCAGTTTCCAACACAACTAAGATTTTGAAAAATCTTGATATTCTTGGTGGGGGTCTATCGCGCTATTTTTTCACAAGGAATCGATCGGTGACGTAAGATTGACTCAGAAGTGGATGGAAGGGGGTGAAATCGAATTTTCGAGTTAACTACATCTCTAGTGTCGGTTTTACGGCTAGTTTATTAACTAGTAGTATCACTTTTACGGCTAGAGATGTGGCAGAGGGTTAACCTTGTAACACAGAAAAAAGTTCAAGTTCAGTTCACATTCACGTTCATTTCCCTATCTTGTATGATGATAAAGGAAGGGGCATTAGGCATTAGCCCTGCATAATCCTATGATATCCCCGGTCCACTTTTTCTGCATAATTATGTAGACGTAATTTTGAAATGAAAAAAGTCTTACAAGGGTCACATGTCTTCAATTGTCAAGTACAGGAGCAATACCCATGGTATGCAACATTTTTTTGCTGTGAAATTGTAGTTTGTCAGTCTTCCTCAAACCCCCAAAATGACCTTTGATTTCAGCTGAAAAAGCGCTATTGCCTGAAACTGTGGTCATAAGTATAATGTTTACAAGTTTATGCATTACTAGATAGTCTGCTAGTTGTTTGAAGCCTATATTTGTATACAGTACATTTTCATGACAGATTAACTAGTAAAATGCCCGAAAAAACATTAAACTCCATATAAACTGCCCTATAACACTTCATTCATTCAGTATCTGTGTTCTTTCTCTTTTTGGATGCTGACCCCTTTTGCTGTTGATGGCGACCTGGTGACTTGCAGGTCCAATAGGTCTTGTATCTGACAGAAACGCTCAAAGCAAGTTGTCTTCCTGTTGCCTATCCTCTTGGTGCATAAACTCACCAAACAAAACAGAACAATAGATTGTTGTCTTAGTGATTTTTGTGTCTTTGCTCTTCAGATCATTTATTGCACAACATACAATACATCTAGGAGGACACCTCCTGACCTTTGCCACCATCGCTTCCCGTACATCATCGTCACTGGTTGCCTTCTCATTTGTAGCAACGACCTTAGCCTTTGCTTTGTCTCCTCTTCTTGTTCTCCTACCAGTTTTGGCATCAACATAGCTGCCATCCGACTTCGGCAAATGGAACAACGTTCTGTCTAGACGTATCTGATTCAACCTTTCATCATCAATGAACTTCTTCAGCTTGTAGCAACTGTCTGGCATGATTCGTTCCCTCACATATGCTGTGGCTTCTTTTACCCACTGTGATCTTTCTGAAGCAATCCTTGAATCAATGACATCTGCTGTATCAGACACTTCATGTTGTTGTCGAAGCGGAGACCCTGGTACTACACCTTGAATGGGATTCATAAGTTTGTATGTGCTGGCCAGTTCAAATAGTACATCTTTCATAGTCGTCTTCAAATGTTTGTGATGATGTTGTATTGCTCCATATCCTTTCCCATTTGGTGTTGGCTTCGTTGGAAAGCAATGCTTCAAAATAAATCGGACATTGATTGCCATTTTCTTGAACTCCCTCATAACCAACTGTTGCTTTGGAGTACCTTTTGCAAAAGGAAAATTCATACCATCCAGGTAACGAGTCATTTCATCCACCCTCCCCTTCGGCCGATTCCATCTGGCCACTATCTCGGGGATAATTTTGTGTGCTTTTGGTAGTGGAAGCATTGTGGACTGCACCATCTTCATGAGCTGCTTCCAAATGATCCAAGCGAACACTATAGAGTCTTTCATGATGGGATATGACTTGGAAGAAATGACATCTTGGCGGAATGGTGGAATGATTGCAAGTGGACTATCAGCAGCCGATGTGTATGCCTATTTCAGACTTCTTTGGTAAACACTGGCAAGAATCCCTCTCATGATATTAACTTCTGCTTTGGAAAGCATATGAGGACAACAGCATAATGGACTTTGGTAGCGCCTACCACAACAAGTAAAACATACTTCAGGTTTGCAACGACTGCATGATGAACCACCTGTGTTCGATACTCCGGTTTGTACACAAGTTGCTTGAAAGCGCTGTTTCCAAACTCGCATTGGGAAAATGGACCATGCAAGTCCAAACTTTTCTTGATTGTCTCTTGAACTATCTTTTTGCTGGATGGTGTCTTGATTTCCAATCCACAGTTATATTTCCTATGGTCCATGGATACAGCGCTACCGTTGGAATCACTATGAACAGAACAAATATAGAGTGGATACAATTGCCGACAGGACCGAATGACTTGGTGCTCTTCATTCTTGACAGAGAGGCAGAGTTTGCCTTCGTGGATCTCATCCAAAGCTTTTCATCGTCAATGATGAGGTCCGTGTAGCCATTAACAAAGGCGATGTCTGATGTTTGCCCTCCGACATCTTAGAACAGCTTCTCAAGCTCGCGGTTGCTACCATAGATGAGAGACCAGAACACTCCATCCTCTAAGTCATCGGTGCGGCGAGGTACATTTGTCTCTGTTTGACCGTCAAAGCTCCTTAGCAAATCATTCATTCTTGCAATCTTGCTATTAATGTCCTGGCTTCTAGAGTTCAATGCATGAAGTGAGGTTGTGATGAGAGGGTAAAAGTGCGGATGCTTTGACACATCTGATAGGCTGCTCCATAAAAGCAGAATCCATAAAAGCAGCGTAGAAACACTTCGAATGCTTTGAAGTCCACTGGCTTCCGCTTGTTAGCAATGAGGGACTTGTTTTGAAATGTCAGCACACTGAAGAGAATGTCAGTGTTGTAAACTGAGTTCATTACTTCATTGGCATTCAATGAAGTTTTCTGCTTTGTGTTCTCGCTCGATAGGGTATCAAATTCACAGAGCACATGCTTTCTTAGCTCTTTGACCTCTTCAAAGTATCCATGCTCCAGATCGGTGTCGACTTGATTAAAAGAAATTGAAAAGTCTTTGTATTGAAGTGGCATCTCTTGCCAAGATGTTCCGTCATCGTCAACATTGTCATCGTCAGAGTCTTCTCCGCCTATTGAAGGTGCCCAAGTCTCGTCGGAGGAGCAGGATACATCATCGTCCTCAAGAGATGCAAGAAGTCCGTCATCCACAGCAACTCATGAAACACTTCCATCGTCAGATGCAGGACTCGTGTTATAGACAGAATTCCACTGTTGAGGTCACAAAGGAGACCACTGTCACATGGCGGAGAATCTAGGCACTACTGATGGATTCTTAAGCGTTGGAACAATAAGAAATTAGTTTTTTCCTACCAACGAGATCTACCAAAACAGCCAATTTTTGGTTCTACAGCATAACCCCGGTCCAAAATATTTATGGTGATGCTGCTCACCGTAATTTTGAAAATGAAAAAATATATGGGGAGGTGTCCAAATCGCCCGACCAAGTTGTCAGTCATCGAGTTCAGAAGTGTTTCTAATGGGCGGTAATGATGTTTTACTCTCAAATGATGATTATGGCTCCTTTGTGCTTCCCCCAAGAACACCTTTGATTTGGCCCAAAAAATCGCTATTTCATGTATTCGTTGGTCTTAAAAAACGGTGACAAAACTATGCGTTCGTATTTTTCCCACACAAACTACTAGTTGTTTAACACATAACTTCGTATGCATAAATTAGTATGAGCAATTAACTAGCGTTTTTGGCCAATTCTTGGTGTTCTCTCTTAATTTAGCAAAAAAACTTCGTACTTGCATCATTACTACTTGCTTTCCTTTTCTTAGACAAACCTGTGTTCACTTCTGATGGGTTGCTTCCATCTGGTGCCCCTTTAAGATAGGATAAGTCATCTGGCAATGCAGAGCTTTGTGCCCACTCCATCTGTTGCACCAATTATTATGGTATCTTCCACTTTGTACCCAGCAGCAGCTGCCAAATCAAATAACCCGCCGAAACCACCCAGGTCTGCATCACATCATGGGCGCCAGGTCGCCTTGCATGCTGGTTTGATGAGTTCCGATAATGAATTTCCAGCATCAGTGCTAAGACCTACGCCAGCATAACTGACTATAGAAATCCTGAACCGTTAGATGACACATTTACAAAAGTACATTGACTTACCTACATAACTTTCTGAACAACAATAGGGCCTACATCAACTTGTTCCGTTACCTCATGATTGGTGCAACTACTCTCTGTTTCATGAGCCTCAATGACAGCTTGATGAACCTTCTCAACAGCCAAAATTAGTATCAGATACTCATCATCAAAGATCAAGAGAAATGTGTGATTTTCACACTTCAAACAAAGAACTCACCTACAAATCCATCCAGACAGCATGATTTGCTCCATGACAGGAAGGAGGGCCACCCCTTGAGTCCACCCCAGGACTCCGATGCATAGTTTTTTGCGTATCACAACCTCATGCAATATCAGTTTGATAATGCATGAGGTTGTTGGTCGGGTCGGACGTGTCAATGAAGGAGATGCTCTTGACAGCCTTGTAGGATGCAACGATAGCTTTGGTGAGATCAGGTCCCGTGCCCATATTGGCAAGGACGCATCTGCTGGTGCATCGGATGGTACCGTGAGTTTGGTTCCAGCGTGATAGACTTTGACTTTGTCAATGAAGTCGGCTGCGTCCAGTCCTTTGATGGACATTCCCTTGGGATAGGTTTCAGGGTATCCCGTGGTGGCGCAGACGACGGTGGCAGCGGAAACATTTTCTTTGAAATGCATGTCACTGTCCCTTATTGTAAATGCGATTCGTGATGGTGAAAGGAAGCACCGGATCACGTGTTGCAAGAAGATGTACAACACGGTCTTCAAAGCTGGGCAATAGCGCGATCGCGGGAAAAAGAGAGCACCAAATGGAAGCGTTGAGCGTTATGAACAGCGTGAATCTAATGAATTCTGCATCACATGGCAGAGAAGAACTGTGGAAGATCTCTCTTCCGCATACAAAGCTCACAGATGATAGGACGACACCGCGCTTTGTCCAACATGAACTGCAAAAGATGGCAGAGTGATGGCATGTATCGGCGTGTCAGAAAGGCCATCACAATTTTGGCGCGAAAAATGAATATTTCCGTACAACCAGATTCATGTAGGAATTAGTATAAAATTGTCACAAATCATGAATTGACTTTTTTCACTCAACAGCCTGTAGAATGGGCAATACTAAAAACTGAATAGCCCCAATTGACCGCAACATTCCTGAGATGTATTATAGCATCTCTTAAGCCTAAAAATTGGCCTTTCAGGCAGTTTTCTATACCAACCAACCGCTCCAAAATGGGCCTTTTCGCGTCCTAGCACCGACTAATCTATGTTTTATGGGTCGAATCGGTAATGAGCCAAAATTGCTATTTCCTACATTTGCTGGTGTTAGGTGGACGGGGGATAAAGTATTATGCGTTGAGGGCAGAATAGGTCATGGGCTGGTGGTCATGGGTCAAAAAGGGCCATTGCATAGTTCTGTATGCAATAGCCCGACCGGGGATATTGTTGCAGGTTAATAACCCATGCTCAATATCATAGATGACGTCACGATTTTTACGTAGCCATCATAGAAAGAATCTATGATTTATCCGAATCTAAAAAAATCCGTGACGCGTAGTCATCAAGCAGTCCCGGTCGATTTTTTCAATATCATAGATTCGTTCTATGACATTTCACAATCCGATTTCGGGCCACACTACGCCCCATGATTAGGCCTTTTAATGCTACGTATCATACAAATTAACCCCCTTACGATACATTTAAGGTATTGTATATAAAAAAATAATTCCCTTCTAGTGTCACCCCCCCCCCATGCCCGCCCAACCAATACACACTATAGTATGGAGTCTTAACTAATAATTGTTTTTAACACTAGTTTGGTTGGACATGGCCGTAGGGGTCCATTTGAACAACAATTCCTGTTGCTATCAGAGAACCCTCAATTTTGTACATGGTACACATATCATGTGTGACATATTTATGAGTTTGCTTGCAAAACACTTGTAAAATACGGTGCATATATGTGTAATATATCTAGAATCTGAAAAATGTCATTTTATTTCCCAAATTCATTCCAATATGCAGTGGCATTACATATTACAATACAAAACATAAGCTTAATAAGAATCACAACCTGAATTCCTTTTGAAGTTGCTACTTAGAAAGTTGGGACAACACATGAAACCTCATTAAGCAAGACATCTTCCTGTCATCCTTCTGCTTTGTACAATAATGTACAGAGCAGGTAGAACAGTGCCAACTAGTTCTTGGAGGCTTATTGATTTTTGATTAGAGTAACTGCAGCCTTAATGCACTACATTTATGGAGGATATGTGTGGCTGCTAATGGATTGAGTAACAATTTTTAGCATTATTTCATGTCCGTTAATGAAAGTTTCCTTTGATCAACCATTTTGAATAGTAACTTATTTTTTCTTCTTGTTTTCGTACGGGTTGTCATACCCATACACTTTGAGGAATACCATGGATCATCAATATGGCACAGTCAGCGATATTCCAATAATTATTGTGTATTGCTCATTCATTGTAGTGCACACATATCTTGTGATGATACTGTATTTCATACCCAAATACCCTCTTGTAATTCAATTGGTATGACTCATTCTTACACACTGCAATAGATATTCATTTTACTATGCTGCACTTATATATTTTTGATTGCTCATCTTTCATCTTCTTCATGTTCACGACTGGGTAAGTCAGTTGATTGTACCACATGTAGATTTCAGATGACTAACTCTATTTTTTAAATTGATGCATCCTTTGTCATCATTACAGATGATAACAATTACAATAGCTTTTTAAGTATTGATTAGCGTAGTTGCCACATTTCCTTCTAAAATGGTAGCAATAAGGGTAAGGTCAATGTTGAAAGATGACACGTGCCGCCAGACTCTCACATAGTGCAACTGTGTTTTTGGGTTTACTCAAAAACTTGACTAACAGTACAGAATTGATACAAAACTCATCTAGAATAATATCAGAGTATCTCTTTGTATAATCCATGTTTTCATTGTCAATTACATCATTGATGCAACTGTGTGCCAAAAGGGACAGAGAGAAAGAGGAAAGTTGTTTCTGTGATTGCTATCAGTAGGCAGAGCAAATGGCCGGATTCAAAGTCAAAGGTTGTGCAAATGATCTATTTGGGGAGATATTTGGTGATCTTCCCACATAATTGGACATGTTGGATTAGCCGGGAGGGTTTTTCATGTCTGTTAGAAGTGGGCTTGTAGGGGTATTAATCATTGTGTTATTCCGTTTTGTTTGTTGTGATCTTCTTCTTATTCTTGGTAAGAGGTGGGTTCACAGGATTTTCTCATCATCTGGAGGCTTTAGTAATGGGGTAAATGATGTAATGGTTCCAATAGTAGTCTTGCTCCAGTCTTGTGAAAATTGACTGTGTTGTGGGCTTGAAGTATTTGAAGAAAATTTTCAGTCTCAGTGAAATATTTTGTTGTACTAGGTGATTGTTAGACCTTGTTGATGGTATGAATTTTCTTGTAATTTATTTGGGGAAGTTATCGTAAACATAGGTAATATCTTAAGATATTTCATGTTACGCAATCAGTATGACCTATGAGTCCGATCACGGATAAATATTATTGACAATGATAATTCTCGGAATTAGAAAGGTAATTTATCATAGAATCGTTCTATGATATTGACGACCGGTAATAAGGATTATATTTTTTTATGTCATTAAGCGTGTACATCAGACGATTCCTACCTAAATACCCCCACCCTTCGCGGCTGCAGTTGCTTCGCATTCACCCACTTGATCACACCAATCAAATTACAAATTATTGACATGGCTCATTTTCACATCCCACAGTTTGAGATATTTTTTAGTCGCATTTCATAATCGATTCATGCTATTCGGTTGATATCAGCCCATCATCGACACGCACATCGGACTTCCATATCTCCCATTCGCTTTCAGAGGGAGATGTCAGCTCGGCATACGTAAGAATCTTCGTATTGTTCATTACTTCCCATCATTTCAGTGGCTCTCGTTTCTCGACACAATCTTAATTGCGGTTTGAATCCTGTCTCGTGTTTCAGCGTTCAGGGGCTTTCACTTTTCTCAGCGCTCTGCGTATGTGCTGCCTTCATCCTGAACTGGTATTCAACCGTGGCATGTAACTTCATCAGCGTCGCACTTACGTACGGAAGCAGTAGTGATCCAAGTTCAGTTTCGCTGCATTTCGGCATTTGGAACTACCAAAGTTGGACCGTGGTATCTTCTTCCAGTGGTACTGTTGTCTTTCAAGGCTGCTGGAGGTATCCTGATTATGTGGAAGTTGATCCCGAGTGGAAGGCGGCAAAGGCGTTCAGCGTCATGGCTTTGGTATTTGGTTTAGCACTAATGCTGGCAGTACTTTTTTCAGCTTGCTCCGGCAAAGGCGCTAAACAAGTTACCCCCGCAAGTGGTGTGGGATTCTTTATTTGTTCTCTTTTCTCTGGGTTATCGCTTTTATTATTAGGTAGCGATCTGTGCAAAGAAAATGTTTTGTCAGAAGGGTTGGAAAGTATGTATCCCAACAGCAACATGAGTGTTGCCAGCTGTGGCATATCGGCTGGTGCGAAATGTTCGATTTCTGCCACAATTCTTTGGTTTTTGGCAGGTGTTTCATCTTGCCGTGCCTACAAAGTGGAGGTTGAGAGTGTACAGGATGAACTAACTGGGGGTCCTACAACACCTTTGGTAAATGATATGGAGATGGAGGATTGATCGTTATGGCTCACGTGGGATGGACACGCAACAAGGTGCCCAACCAAGACACACCAAGTAGTAATAGAAATAATGCGAGAATAGTTGTTATCCATTTTGGTTTCCGACATACCACTTAAATCTTCAATTTTCCCCATCTTCCACTCCTGCGACAGAATGCTTGAAAGCCTCTAGCGAATCAAAACGGGAGGTGTGTGCATAAACTTCCACTTGTGATTACCTTTACGTTTTTTATGAGTTTTGTCAGCGGGGACTGCGCGATTTGTTGTCTTCTTGAACTCATAGCGGTTTTTCGTCAAGCCTTCGACCATCAACCCTTCAGTCCCCCCATGACTTGACATCTCACCTCCGGATCTGAAGTCTTCAACATGAGCGACTTCCGTTGCCAGGCGGCGACTCTGCCATCAGAAGACGCAGCTGATGAACCACGGTCTGATACTGATGCACCATCGGCATCTGGCGACAACGCACAATTCGGACTCAGCGACGCAGAGTTCGAAAATCTATTGGCGAATGCGTTGAACCAATCGCCGATGTACAAGGAATATCCAACGGTGTTTCAGGCAGCACCGAAGATCATGACGGAATGGAGACAACGATATCGAGGGAACCCAGCTCTTTGGAAAAGGCTGTTTCACAAAGATCGTGTGATTAAAGAATTTGTTGAAGCCGCACCAATCATCGATGCCGTGAAGCGATTAGTAGACGCTACCGAGTTGGGTAATGGAGAGCAATTCACAATATTTGATTTGGCGTGTGGACGTGGATATTTGTCCATGATGTTGTCTCATCTACTACCTCCAGAAAAGGTGAAAAAGCTGGTATTGGTTGATAAGCAATGGCCAATGCACAACATGACCCCGAAGCCTCATCATATGTCTTGGACCCACATATATGGAAGTCAAAAAGAGGTAGAAGATCAGTCAATTCCGTGTTACTTCGATACATGGCCAATAAAACTCCACACTTCGAAGATGGTGAGGAAATAATGCAATCTATTCTCCTGGAACTGATGCATCATTCATATTCTCTTTGAATTTTTAAGAAATGACTTGTTTTTGTTGTCGATTGGCAGGATTTAAAGTCCTCCCAACAGATTAGAAATATGGAAGACTACCACCTACGTGACAAAGGACCGATCATACTAGTCGCAGTCCATCTATGCGGGACATTAAGCCTGAAAGCAGTACAGCTGTTCAACAACAATCCAGAGATAAGATTTTTCTGTTTAAAGCCATGCTGTTTACCAGGAATGGTTCATGCCAAGCGCCATGAAATTTTTCACTTGGGCAACCACTCTTTCGATTCGAAATTGGTTTGTATGGCTGGAAAATGGAAAAAGAACGTGTGGATTGGACCACCTAGGACAACTACGAAAGCGTATTTTGAAAGATGGGCTAACAATCTGTTCTTGGGTATTGATTCGACAGACGCGACAAAGATTCAAAAGTCAATTATGGTACAGAATAATGGAGGATATCAGAATGAATTTTTGTTTGCAGAGAGGCTTCCTGAAACAATTCCAGTGTGGGATGCTTTGCGAAGTTATGAGAGCGGGGAGCATAATCTAGAATAGACCTATTTCTTGCCAGTAATGATGTCTCATAGATTCCATTAATGGCAGGAGACCAGTATAAAATACTACCTAGTGCAAACTCAAATTACTGGATGATGAAGTTCGAATTAATCGAACTAAAAAACCTAAATTACAAAGATACCATATCAAGATGTTTAAAGTCTTGTTGCATTTGAAACCGAGCCTCTTTCTTCTGCTCCACTTCCTCCACCTCCTCCTTCTCGTTCAGTGAGACAGTTTTTTCACTTTTACCATAACAGGTACTTCCACAGTACGCTAAAGCAACTTACAGCAAGATGCAATACAAGGGAGTGGTAGACCTGCAGCAACACATAATGGTTATAAAGGGGGTCACCAAGGGGCTACCCCCAATGCAGCAAGCCACGACCAAAGAGCTTACTACTTATCATCACGTCGTAGTTCTGACCTCAGTTGTTTTGGTTGTAAAAATATTAAGTAGTATTTTGTAGACAAAGGGTCAATGGTGCTTTTCTGTCGATTAACTATGAGCTTGTTGTCTACAACGTATAATGTGCAATCCCTTTAGTCCACATATGTGCAGGACTGGTATGTTCATACCCTTCTGAAGGCATTTCTCTTGAGGGTGTTCTCTTGTGCTAACAAAGATCCAGGATATTGATCTTTGCCATAACTAGGATTCCTTCTCGCTTGGTAGTTACGTTTATTTTGTCTGGGTGTTTGTTTAGTATCTCTCTAGAGATGAAGTCAATAAGGCATATTCATTGTCTAGTTAAAGTTCTTTCCTCCTATTGGTCAGTGATGGGGACTATGAGACGACCATCTGCCATAGTCCCATTCATAGCGAAAAATGCTGTTGTTGCGTTCAAGCGTTCAAGCGTTCAACTGCATTCCTGCGCCCATAGCCTCCACCTGAAATGCTATTATTCTTCTTCACATTCTTGGGTATCTGACTGTTATGTGTCCGTGCTCATCGGCCCACCAGAATGTCATGGAATTGGTGGTCGTTGGTTACTGTCAATCGTCATCAATTCAAAAGATTTTACATACCTTTGTATTAGTTTCTATTGTAGAAAGTGCAGATGCAAAAAAACGAATTCTTCTCAGGGCTCTGGATGTCATTATTGTACGGTGGAGACACCCATTCACCATGATCGTGATCGCTTGACAAGTTTTGTCGACAACTCCATTGTTGATTGTTGACACTTACTGAAATCATCATTGTGCAATCACAACTTTGTCCCCTCCACATGTGCACTAATGCCCAAGCCTGTCAGTGTGGAATGCACCACAACACTACATCCTACAAACCAAGAGGCACCCCCTGACACTTGAACATACCCAGTTGCAGATACTGCACAAATCAATCCTAGACAAATACTGGAGCCATCCTTGCGGTATCCCAGCACTGTCCTGTCCACACATTCACTCACGCCAATCCTGCCACCGCAGATACTACCACACTACCTCAAGTGAATGAAAATAATCCTCCTGACATAACAACAACCCCAGTTGCAGATTCTGATTCATCCCCAATTCACTTCCCTCCAACTGATCCCTTCAAATCTGAGGAAGATGCAGAAGTGTCTGCTTCCACTGTGGCTGTGTCTCAGCCTCATCCCACTGATAGAGGTACTGTTGCTACAATTACCTCTGCAAGACAGAAGAAGTATTCCGGCAAAAAGAAGGATTCCAATTTGGTGTTGAGGCAGCCAAGTCGATTTGCAACAAAGAAACAAACAATTGCTACAGGGAAGAGGGTGTTTGTGGAGAGAAAGGTCGTGAAGTACAGAAGGCCTGTTAACACTCCAGGGTACAAAGTAGTGAACTTGTATCAATTGGACAAGTTCAGATTCTATGGAACAGTTGTCGGCAAACCTCCCAACAGCAAGTTGTACAAAGTACAGCTGGACTTGCTACCAAGTGAATGCAATGAGTTGCTTGTTGTCCGAAAGGATATTACAGTCCTTGCCAAAGGAGAAGGAGAACCAGCGTACAATCTACAGCACGATACAATGGTAGAGGAGTGTCAGGTTGTTGAGAAGCCTTCATCAAAGAAGCCATATGACCAGATTGGAGACTCTTATAAAGCTTTTCACTCTTGGACACAGAGCTGCACAGAGTTGCAACAAGCTTTCAATTGAAGTATGGAGATGGTGAGGTAGACAAGGTCATTTGGAAGATCCTCTCTGAAACAGAGCAGATCACTGTGTGTCCAATGGCGACAGAGCAAGCTTCTAATCAGCTTCGGGATAATCCATTCACACGAGACATTCCATGGGATAAAGACCCCAACAAAGTCGACTACAACACAATCCTATTTGAAAAGTTCTTTCCGTAGTCATAGGAAAGGCTCAAGTGTTGGATGAATACTTGTCTCACGACTCGTCAAATCCAGAACAGCCAAATATCTGGAAGTTCTGAGTTCACAAAGACAATATCAAAGTTCCACCGTCCAGATGCCGATGATCCTGATGCTCTGCTGAAGATCTGTTTAACACTCATGGTAACAGCTGTGCTTGAAGTGCATAAGGGAATAGCAGGTCTGTGGCAGAGAGGGAATTTTTTGGGGTTGAAGCAGTTCCCAAACTACGGATAGTGCATCCCCAAGGATTACTTTAAAACATTCCTCTATGGCTTATTGTACCTGTGGGCTGATAAGAAGTATTGGGATGTCAACCGTGCTGAACTTCCATTTGATTTCTTCCTACCATTTGTTGACAAGTACAATGGGCTGTGAACTGAAGCATTTTGGGTCTCGTATCTCATGTCGGATGAGAGTATGCTGGGATGGCCACCGAAGACAAATAAGAGAGGTGGACGCACAGATATCTCCCAGGAACCAAGGAAGCCCATTCCGTTAGGCACTATGATTCGCAATGCAGTTGAATGTACCACTGGAATCTTTGTCCACCATGATCTTGTGGATTCATCCAATGAGCAATGGAGGAAGAAGTACTCTCAACCACCTGTCCAGTTAAATCTGCCGAGAAATGAAGACATCAGCTATGATTGCGCAAAGGTGTTAAGGCAACATGAAGAGAGCAGAGTTATACCCGATGAATGGGTAGGAGTAGATGCATGGTTTGGCTCTGTTGAAAGCTGTATTGAATTGAAAAAGCAGTTCAACGTTTATTCCACTTTCATCATCGAGCAGAATGTGAATTACTTTCCAATGCAGATGCTCCATAAAGTCCTTATTGCAAGACGGTTCCGAACCAGCAGGGCCCTGGGTTGTTATGCAAACAACCATTGCTGATGTCAAAATTTTTGCAATGGCTTACGCATGGTCACAAAAAGGGGTGACCTACAGGATCAGCTCATGTGGCACCACCTTTATGCATGAATCGCCTTATCTCTCACGGTATGAAGACGATTATGGGAATGTTCAGGGGAAGGAGCTCCCACGGCCGACGGTTGCACACATGCTCTATGAATTCCTTCCTCTGATTGACAAACACAGCAAGGCTCGTCAAAATTCATTGACCCTTGTAAAATGCTGGCTCACAAAGAACTGTTGGGTTTGGCTTCTTACTACGTTTCTTGGCATGACAGTCATTGACTTGCTTTGGTGGGAGAGAAGGCAGAGATATGGACATGCCAGGGATCTGGAATACGACTGCTACGATAATCTGGAGGATGATTTTGTAGATGACTTTGATGTGCGGACAATGGCTAATCTTATTGGAAAGCCTTTGACTGATGATGGTTTGAGGTATCATACTACAAATCAGCCAAGCGTGTGTGCCAATCCTTTCGAGGCAGGTTTAAAGAATGTTGTCCGCATTACTGGGCCAGATGGATCAATTGTTCATCCAAGAATAGAGGGGAAGGAAGGGTCCAAGGTTAGAGTCAGGCAGCAGAGCTGTTTCATTTTCTGCCTCTACTCTTTGAAGATAGTTAATATACAGTGAAAGTGTTGTGATTATGGCATGCCACTATGCCGGGTTGACATGAGTTCTGGTAGCAGCTGCGGGCCGAAGTCATGAATTAGGGAGCATCTAAGCTTGGAAGACAACCATATTGGATGCAATATAGTGCCACCTAGCAGTTTTATCCTACCAGACCACTTGAAGAAGTACAGCATGACATGGCTCCAAGAGCAACACCCGGAACAGGAGAGGCAAAGGAAAAGGACAGAGCGCCAGGATCATGCTGAGCAACAACGAATGATTGCAAGTAGAGAGCGTGAAAGGAGGAGGATGGAGGAGGCAAGAGCTGCACGAAGTCAGACTGCCAGGAGGGCTACAGGTGCAATGCAAAGGAAGGGAACCCGGAGTGAGCCAGTGTCAGGGAATTGGGTGTTGAGGCGAAGGAAGTAGGGCGTGTTGTTTGTGTTTACCATTCTAAAGTGTACATGAAGTTTTACATGTAGTCACCACTGGTTTTTTCACTAGTAATTTTGTTAGTGATAAAATGCTCATAGTTTATTCATAGCAATCTAGAAAATGACATTGGAATAGGTATGGTACCGGGCTATGAGTCATAGTTCATAGTCCCCATCACTGACCACTAGTTTTGTAAGATGTCATATTTTCTCTACAATGATATTTTCATTTTTCAACAAACGAAGTAGTATAAGAAAGTCGGAATGGATTTCGACGCTCCCAATCCGATTCAAAACTCTTTTTCATTCAGACTCACCTAATGGAGAGAATTAATTTTATCGTAGTCTCTCCATACTAACATTCAGTTTAAATCTCTCTTTGCGATGATTTCCCAATTATTACGGCCTCGCTTCATCATCATCTTTCTCACGTAGTACCACCGACAACAATACACTAATGGTTCATTCGAGACAAAAGGATGTCGATTTCGACGGGTGTTCGCCGAGAGCATGGTGTTTTTATTCGTGTTGCAAAGCGGCACCAATAATCGAATCCTTACCGAAGAGAAGACAGTTCGACACGCATTGGCATCCAGGAAATCCTGTGAAGCTGGCGCCACATCGCAGCAGATCTAGAGGCAACACCGAATTTACTAGAGTACAATATCATTCTTTCATCCTCAGTAACCTTACCCCGGAGGAGGGACACACAACATGTCAGCAACAACAATCCCAAGCAAACCGATCCAACGGGACCCCTACAAAGCACTCGGCCTCGGACACGATGCCACCCCCTCCCAAATCAAAGCAACCTATCGCAAATTAGCATTAAAGTACCACCCCGATAGACAGACACGGCGACAGTCCGAAGGCAACGCCACACCGAACGACGCCACCCCAACGGACAAATTTGTCGAAATAGCCGCAGCGTACGCATTGCTGTCGGACCCCGTCAGAAAACGCGAATACGACCATTTATACAAATTCGGTGCCTTCGATGCATCCAACGGGGAATCAGATTCGGCGCACCACAATAATAATCCGGGTGGGGGTGCCAAATGCATGAATTACAAATATACCGAGGATTATTCGGGGGGGTATTACACATCGGCGAATGATGGAGAGAATGGTGCAACATCATCGTCGTCGTCGGCTCGCCAATCACATTTATTTCGGAGTCAGAGTACAGCTAGTCAGGATAGCTTCTTTGATGACTTGATTTATTCACCCACCTCGAAGAAAAACAAAACATTTTTTGGGACGGCTGCTGCATTTTCAAGTGCTGACGATGCAAGTTCTCGGTTTGGTTCATCGAGTAACAATCGCTTCGATGGAGTGAAACGAAAGCCGGGCATAGGGTTCGCATTTCCGCCTCTGGGAAAGCATTTATCGATACATATTCCGTCACGGAATGAAATTGTTATGAGCATGGCGAAAGGTGAGGTGATAGGATAAGCCCTTCTTTTTTTATAGCCGGTTTGGTTAGGTGACATACATTCCTCAATCCCTCTGTTCGAATTCAATGTATCCTGACAGGAGAACGACTGCACAATTTCGGCACTCGTGTAACATTCAGCAGTCAAAAAGTAGAAAGCAATGGGGTGGAAGGAACGCGCTTGTGTCCAGGTTTCGACACTGCACTAAATTGCACCAACCAATCAGTACGATGCAGTAAAAAGTTTGTTTCCACCACCACACGGATCGCCAAGGGTCAACACCGAGTTGTGAAACGCACGGCTTATTTACACCCCGACGGGAAGAAGGAGGTGGTCGTGGAAGAGAATGGTGTCGTGAGGCAAAGATATGTGGAGGATTTCTCCAAAGATACTTCTGGTCCATCGACACCTCATCGAGGTAACCCTCCTGATAATCCTTCGGAAGAAGAGCATAAAGGAGATCGAGTTGATGAGATGCCCATGAATCCTAGCAGTTCTGTTCAGGAAGAAAAAGAAAATGATCGGCCTTGGTACTCTGACATTATTAGAGGTATGCAATGTGTTATGAGGCCGTGTTTCGCTCCTTGTGGCCCAGTATTGGCTACAGTGCCAGAGTAGGATGCATAATTCAGGCAGTATTTTATGTGGTGCTGTTTCTTCAATGCACGTTGTTTCAGTCAACGATCACTTTGAAAAACACTATAAATTATTACCTGCTAGAATAATCTATATCAAAAGATGTTATTCTGACTTCTCTTTCCAGCGACAATGGTATGTCCAAGTTCTGTTCAAGGTTGCTCACAGAGCTCAACCACTTATAACATCCATACATGCTTCTGCCCCGAGTCTACACTACGGCATCGTACACATCTCCTGATAAAATAGATGCCAAATGATGTCACGAACCTCTTCATATTTCTAGTTGTCACCACCCTCGTTCTCCTCCTCGGAATCCTCCTCCCCCTCTTTCACCATCTGAAACCAAGGAGCGACCCCCCTCTCTTCCGGGGTAACCCTCTCTCCATCCACCACCCCCAACCGAATCGCCTGCCATTGTCCAATCACACTCGCCGGGGAAACAGGACTCCAGCCTCTCACGGTCCCCTCCAAATAATAAAAATCTTCAATCGTCCCCGCCCAAATCTTTTTCCCGAACCATCCCCCAAACGTTTCTTTCGATATACTAAAATATTGGGATGGGACATCGACAACCCATCTTCCCTTACTGTTGTCCCCCCAAACTGCCTTGTTCTGACCGTCTTCGGTGGTGGTGAGGCGTACCCATGTGGTGTCGATGCTGGAGGGAACGCGGGGTTTATTGTCCATGAGTGTCCCTATTTTCCATTCGGTGTTGTAAAAGTCACGTTCCGACAAAACTTCGAATTCTTCTTCTACCCATTCTGTTTCGTCGTCGTCGTCGTCATCTATTCGACGTTTATTTTTGCATTGCATGAGTTGACTTTGAAGATTCTCAAATTGAGATTTAATTGAATCCTACTCGAGACGAAAAATGTCTTACCTTCTTCGCCAATAGAAATTGCATCACTCACCCCCACTTCGGAACTCATGAACAAAGAAGTGATGCTTGCTGAATCGAATGCCTTCTTTTCACATGACGGCGTTATTAAAGATGTGCACCGCTGCGCTAGCGAAGGCGACGGTTGCGGCGGGGTGAATGAATGGACGACTTGACATGAAAGAAGACGTGTTATTGCTAAGAGCAGCAGTGGCAAGTTCATGGTCGACACGTTGTTGTATGACCAGAGTGTCTGTTATAGGTGCTCGTTCCACTGGTTGTATCCTATAATTGGGTCTGCGTATTATAAAGCAGGCTAGAGGTATAGTTGTGTACTTCAAGTGTAGGACCCAATATACCATTGACTTAATACCGTTATTACGAGAGGTATTTTTTCTATAGATATCCATACTTGGAAGCCAACGAGGGGAACAATAATTACTAATAATACAACCTAATACAACTCGCTTAAGACAGAACGGAGTACTATTGCTAGTAAAAAAGCAGATTGCCACTTGGTGGTGGCCCTACCCTTAACACATGTCTCAAATGACACCCTTCGGGTCACATTATGAGACATATATCAAATATATCAACTAGTAAATCGTGCGTTATCTATTCTAGGCATGGCACGGACAAAGTCTTTCTTTTCCGACAAGGCAGAGCAATGGCGCTGTGGCCATAGAGAAGCAGAGGGTACTTCAGCTTCTTCATACCCCAATTGGGGCGCAATCAGCCCTTTGGCGGGCCAAACAATACCAAATTTATGTGCGATCTCGCACGGTAACATCAGTACATGCCTGCGTGATACGATGACGTCCCCCTGAAACTCTATGTTGTGCCTCCATGTCGCTGCTCGAACTGCCGAGTCAATATTGGCTAGCCAATATTGCCTGTCCAAAGTTGAGCCTTCCCTAGCCCCTTAAATTCTATCTCCCACAGATGTTGATGTTCAGGCAACAGGTCAACAGCTGTCCTGGTGAGTCGCTCTAGAACTTCCTCCATCACTGCTTTGTGTTCCTCAGATGTTTTGCCTTCCACCAGTCGTATGTGTACCCTCGCATTCCTAAAAAGCCATTGATGGTGAGTAATTGCTAGGACCCGTTTTATGAATTGTGGTCCCCATGTCTTGATGGTCAAGCGTGATCGTTGTTTCAAGAGCTGTTTTTCTTGTAATTCAAATAGTCTAGTACCAATCCTCCCTTCCATGAAATTATCCCACCCTAGTGTGTCATGTTCCTGTGCCCATTCAAGTAGATGCGGATGACATCGTGTGATCTCTTGCATGGAGCCTTCACCATACGACCGTAAGTATTGTTCCAAGCATTCTACCAGGGATATATCACAACTCGTCGATTCCATCCAGTCCAGCAAGTCATCAACTGTTTTCTGGAATAGTTGGCGTCGACCCGGATTAGAGCACCGTGTTATATGACCTGAGGACTCAAATCTATGACCACAGCATGGGCACTGATCCGACACGCTACTATCCATTCTCGACATTTGTCTGTTTGTTCCATTAAAACCAGAGACGTGCTTTGTGACCCAGGCACAGTAAAGTGGTGGATAGGTTAGCATGGCTCGGTGCACAGAGTCCCAGGAGATTGAGCCGAAGTGATAGGTGCTTACTATATTCCGTCTCTGAAAAAGTTCTTTCGCCACCCTTGCCCCCATGTCCGATATAATGCTGTGCGGATGGAGGATGTCACTTTACTCCCATCCACTGTAATCAGTATCGGTTCCAAAGGATAATATGGTTTGTTTTCTATACCCCGTGCAATGTGAGAGATGAGTATTTCTTTATCCGCATGGTCTGCCATAACATTAAGTTGATTAGGCAGGGGTAGTTTTGAAAAGACTGTGGAATCGTCTAGATGTCCATAAATGTGTGTGTAGGCAATCTTGGAGGGTAGTGTAGCTAGGTTCCTTCTAAACACTGTGAGAAGATCCGCGTGTACCTGACGTTCGGGAAGTGGTTGCATAAACTTGGTCCCATGTGCCACTACTCCCATGTTGTCACAATATATACTACAGGGTGGTACTGTCTGCGTTGTTGTATAGCGTGACAGTGCTTTTAGAATGACTGTTGACATCACTCCACCTATCAACTCACCACGGTAGTTTGATGCAGTATCGCTGTCTGTTTTCTCACAGTAACTGGCAACTGCCACCATCCCTGCTGTAGTACAGATACACACTGTTGCAGCGGAGCAGCGTGTAGAATCTCTATCCGGCATGTAAGAACCATCGTGGCACAATATGAGTGATCCCCTTTGATATGCCTCGAGTAACCAAGAACCATCTCCAAGTAGTTTCAGCCCTTTTGAAAAGGATGACGGCCCTATCAAGTCTATTTCCTTCCGCAGCTTAAATGTTCGATCCTTCTCACCTGGTGTCACTATAGCTGACTGGGAATGTACGGTGAGGCAATCTTTGGATTTACAGGTGACAGAGACTACATGTGTACATGGTGGTAATGGAGATGGAGTTGGCATGCGATGTAGTCTTGCCGCCCACGAGTCGCGTATCTTAATTTACGTGGACCATAAAAGGAGGTCGGAATTCCTTCCACAGTGTGAACTATGTAGTCTCTCGATGCGTTTGATTCCCACCGTTCAGTATTGTAGGTGTGCCGTAGGTGGTGTCCCAGTTTTGGTGAAAGGCGGAAGGTTGATGAGGTTAGTGAGGAGATAGTACTTTTCCACAGGGTGAAATCAGACCGAGAGGGTTCTTCAATCGAAAAGGCCATGGTGGAGCTGGGTTGAGGAGTTACCCTTAGTTTCACTGGGTCCACAGTGATTCCGTCACATAGGACGAGCTGTGAGAAGAAGTGCACCTTGTAATATTTCCTCGCTCTATTGAAGCCGACCCACTGATGGCGTGGTAGGACTCTAATAGCCTCGTCCATTAGTACCTTGTCGCCTTGCCTGACCGGAGGAATAGTAACTCCGTCAAGGTCCAAACGAACGCCGTAATAATGTAGATATTCCCACAATATTTTGAACCACGTATTTTTGCCAGACAACCATACTTGTCAAAATCCAGAGAAAGAAAATTGCCAGAGAGACCCACTTCAATTTGCGTTAGCTCAAAGAGGCATCGAAGTGCCTGACCTACCGTACTAGAGCTACCCCAGTGTCTTTGAATATACTGAAGTGATGCGGCCAACTTCTCCAGTGACATCTGTGGAAGACCTAAGCCCTGAAAGGTGGTGGGCAATGTCCTCCACTCTTTGGTGATGTTCCGGTTAATGCCCAAAGCAGGTAGGAAAGTGTAGTACCACGCCATGAAGCGATCATCCAGTTCTTTGCGCGAAGACATCAGCGGTAAAAGACCGTACTTTACTGAGGGGAAGGCTTGGAGTTTAAAGCTATACCAGACTTCTGACGGGTCAGGGTGCTTGAGCACACCCTAGAGCTCCACCGTCGTCCCTTAGTCAGCATGTGGTTAAGCTGTGCTCCCCCATTATTCTGTGGGCATGACCATACTCCCAGAACCTCAGATGCTTGTGTCGGGCTCTTTAATTTGATCTCGATCGAACTACCATCTGGTTGTGGTATTGTCATCTCGTGATGGCGTATATCGTGGAGAGGTTTGAGCAAGGCGACCCCACCACGAAACTTATATGTGAGTAAGTACCAATAACACTTGGCCGGCTTGAGGTTGCCCCTGTTGACTGTAACAAGTTAGCCCAATATGTTGTGGCTGATTGTACCCGTGCAACAAAGTCACTCTCAGAGATACTATTGTTCGTTGACATGTGTAGCAAGTCCGTATCATCCACATATAAAAGAGCTGCAAGGGTAATCACAAGGCACGACCACCCTGATTTGAAGAACGCACCGAATCCACGTCCCTTATATGCCGCTAGCATAACGGTACTTATTGCTGTCCATGCGGCGGGAGATGCACCGCTCCCTTGTGTCAGGCCCATATAAGGATTATCACAAGTGCCACCATAACTGCCGGTTGCGATTCCAAACCCGGTCTTCAGATAAAACCTCATTAGCTGTACACAGACCAGGTAACATTTCACTAGTTCAATGGGCACTCGCATTGCTTGTAGCGCAAAACTTCCTGCAGCGTGATTCACTGCATCATAGCAGTTTGCTGCATCGTTGCTGGATATAGCGCACGTCCTATGTGTAATGTTGGCTTGGTCAAAGAAGAGCTGTTTCAGCATCGACGAGTCTGTTGCAGTCTTGCCACTAGTGGCACCTTGTTCAATAGGTAGAGCCCCGGTTGTCCGCATGCGTGTTATCATCTTACGTGCAAATGTTGCTTTAAGCCACCAATTGAAGTCTGCCTCAAGTAGGCAGATGGCGCGTAACTTATCAATTCTTGTGTTCCCTGCAACTTTTTCCAGCAAAACGGTGACTCCTTGTCGCCATCGTGAAAGCGGAGAACCTCTACGAGCGGCGATATTAATGTTCATCACGTGTAATTGTGCCAATTCAGTATCATTACTGATGGCGCGATAATGGCCAAAGTGGCGACCGCTCTTGGAAGAGGAAGTACTCTCCTTGCATGTGGACCAGAATGTCTGGAATTCCTCCACTGTTACGTCGTCACTCGATTGTGGAAGGTTAGGGTTATGAGACACTTCTTTTTGGTGTTGTGAATGGATTCTGCACACCCAATATCAAATATTGTCATGCTCTTATACTTATAATCTGTGCATGGGTAGCTGTAGCTGACTTGAGATCTGAAATGCGGTTCTACAGAAAAATGGTTCTGTGACAAATGATGGTTTCAAATGCTGGCAAAAGTGGATGAGATAAAAATGAGACGGGATTGTGGGGGAGAATAGGGGAGCGGGGAGGTGTTATAGCAGAAAGATTAATCTTTATGGGAGCTGGTACATGCAGCTTTGTATATGGGTGTCAGTAAGGTGATGATTTTGGGAAGGGGAGTTGTACATAGGGTTGATTTGATGTAATTGCAAAATTTAATCAATGAGATGGGAACATAAGACGCAGGAAATAAACTGTAACTACAGCAACTGACTTGATTGCATTTTCGAGTTACATTATGTGAAAATGAGAGATGAATAATTTTCATTATCAATTGTGCATGGATCATGTTGTTTCTAACTATTGTCATTGGATTGTAAAGGTTTTAAATAATTGAATGGTTGATTGTTGTATTTGTGATAGGTAGTTCATTAATTTTGGCCTGCCAACTAATAACAGTCAGAGACAGAACACTCTCACCTTGTTGGGATGCTCCCTCCAGCTCATAAACTTTGATTGTTGTGTTTGCTTCAGTATGCTGCATGTCTACAGTATACTTGAGGGGGACCAAAATATAACCACAGTTATGTGGATGGCTGTGTAATAATTTGATTGGCAGAATTCAAAATAGCAGACAAAAGGTGGTTTGTAAAAATGTGAAGGACTTATTCTTTCCATTCACTCTTAGTGACTGATTTTTATTAACATTGGTGCTGGAACATTTGATGCAGCTCTGGTGGAACATTCAGGCGGGGGGCTAATATATCCACAGTGCTTGTGGTGCCAATGTAGCAATCAAATTAAAAAACAAAAACAGCAACCAAAAAATGACGAGAACTATATTTCTTACTTACCCTGTGCTCACATTGGCTCATTGCTGCATTTCTGTTGGCAATGGATTGTCAAAGTTTTGATGTTGGATTTGGGCTGGGGGCCAAGATATCAACAGGATTGTGCATGGTTGGGTAATAATATAACTAGAATAATGAAAGAATTCTCATTGAGGAAACTGTTACTATAATAGCTAAATCGATGACATATGTTTTATTGTGTAGAACTAATACCAGTCTACCTATAAGGTACTACTACACACAGATCACACAAATTTGGGGAGGTTCAATGTGTTGGCCCCTGACTCCTGGCTAATGCCATGCTGATAGTTGTGTTCTGGTTTTAGGTGCAACATTTGGTAAACACATAGTTATGATTGATTGGCATCTTATCTATCAATATATTAATCATTGTTGATATTTATTTAACATTATTCAAGTATGCTCTACGAGATATATATTTATCAGGCAGGATAGAAATCCAATTTGCAATACAGAAAACATGCAATATTATGGAAATCCATGTTGCTGTACACTTTGATAAAAAAGTTTAAGAAAGAGAATACCAGTTTGAATAGTCAACGTTTACCTAAAAATCAAAATCAATTATATTTTTTCAACATTCATTTTCAGTGTGCAATTATTTCTTTCTGTTGTTAACATCTTCTCTAGTCATAATATATCTTAAGCAATGATCAGGAGTTTACAAAAGAAAGAAATATGATGTCAATCCATGCGTCATGCTTCATTTCAAGTCTTGTAGGCCAATTACTGAGCATAATAAACAATATCAACAGCACATAAAAATATATACATCATGTATGTACTTATATCATTTATCATGATGTTGCAATTAAGGGAAGGGTGAAGGACCTATGGTGACAGGAAAATGGTACAAGGACTAATTCTCACCAATCTTTCACAGCTCTCATTTCAATTTAAATTGCTAACAAAAACTTGTGATCACCGTGTCTTCCGATCCACCTCAACCATCATTCATTATCCAAGGACATATATGTAATATCATTGGTACACCCATTGACATAATGTATTGCCACTGCCTCCCTTTAAAAAAATTACTCAGGTTTGCTGAAAGATGAAGCCAATCAATTTATGAAATATTTGATCATTACATGTCCTGCTCTACAATGGGCATGGACACTTTAGATGATGATGCTATATAATCAAAATTCAATGTGCAGCAGTTAACTTATGGATGTTCATGGATGTTAGAGAGCACAGAATCGCAAGGCATTAAAATTCCAGTTTCAAAGATGGCTGCAACACAAGACAATGCCCGGTGACCTTGGTTGTAAATTAGAAGTTTGGACAATGTACCCAAAAACCAAGTAACTAGATAATGCTGACAGTAACCGGATCAGACTTACTGTAGGTTCCAAAAATTTTGAGACATTTGATCATAATGAGTCATATTTTGTGAGTCACCCCATTGTGTTCTATAATTATTGTATAAAGTTGTGAAAATTCTTTCTCTGCAATGCAGCTACCACAGTAATCAGGTTACAGTCAAAATTATTGGAATTTCAGGAGTAGCCTGTAAGTCTGTCAGACTTTCATGAGAATTTAAAGCGTAGCTGGCAATCAGATGTTTTCACCTTGTTACTGCTTTTGGTCAAAAACTAAAGAGAATTACTTGACCACCTCAACCTGACAACAAATAAAGAGAGGTCAGCATCAACACTAGATCTGCTCCTACCTTTACGATAAACAGTTTTTGAATTCTCTCACCAAATATCACAACATTTTCTCTTCTGATAAAGCAAAACAACTCCCACATTGCACAGAATAACATCACTTATATCTGCAGAGACAGCACTGTGACCTTAGCCAAAAATTCAGAAAAATTTCATCATATTACTATTTGCAATTCTTCATCAGTGTTTTACAAGGATCTGACCTGAGCTGTATCGTTGCAAAAAATATCACGCAAAAGTTATAAGAAGATTCAACAGGGGACAACGTTTTATTTTATGAGTATATTTTCTCCAATTTTGAGGATGTAAGGGCATTGGAACTGCACTTCTTCCAAACAATGCAAGCAAAGTTTGTGTAGATTCTACACACAAGTGGTATGTATTTTGCCTTCTCAAGGGCAGGGGCCATGGACACTGGTGTTCCGGAGTCCATAGGGCAGTGGTGGGGAGTCCTAGCTTCTTGGACCAGTACGGTGGACTCCAATGTTGGGGAGTCCTTGCCTTTTGGATCAGGGGCAGTGGACGTCCTGCCTGGGGAGTCCAGAGAATGTTCCTTTTGTATTTTGTACCAATGGTTACAAAAATGGGCTGATTCTTGGCCTATGTCACTGGCAAAAATGGAACAAAAAACCTAAATATGTTTCGGTGATAAAAGTGTTCTCACAAAAGTAGCTATACCAAACTAAAGAAATTGTCAAACATATGAAACAAAAAAGTGTTGTTGGAAGAGGGAGAGGCCGTTTGTGAAAGCTGACATTATTTTTGTTTACATTTGGTTGTTAAAAAAGGGTGTAACTCTTTGAATATTCAATCTTTCCGATTTTGTTCAGCATTGAATCTTGATGGTGCCATTAGTATGAACTGTTGTGATAGTCCAAAGACCACTTTCATATCAGCTTTTACCTTTATGGAGTATACCATCTTTAATAAAAAGTACTTGATCACCAATTTTGCAGTCCCAATCCCGATGTGAGCAATTTTCCCATTCTGTGTTTTGGTCTGTTTGGTGTTGCCTATATTCTCCAATTTTGTCCCAGTCAGCCAGGAAGGGAATGTCGAACAAAATGTCCCATCCAAAATGGCTGCACCTGGGGAGGATTTTAGTACTGTATGGTAAGCTGAGCAAATGGCCCAAGCGTCGTTTGTCTCGAACGTATCTATGTTGCTTGGTTCTACTGAAGGGACCATGTCTATTTCAACTGTACGAAGCATATATGATATCACCCCATTGCCATAAATTTTGTATTTTTTCAACATGGATACCTACTTAACCAGGTATTGTTCACTAAGTTGCTGATTGTTGCTGATGACTTATCAAAGCATACTAACTTAGGTTCCTCATGGTTCTTTTTGCCCTTACACCCTTTTGTATCCAGTGCAATAATTGCCTCAGTGATTACAGGCAGATCAACTATTTCAAACCAACCGGAAGGTGGATCAATAATAGTCAGACACATGAAATCAATTACTGTCCCATCTTTAGCTTTGATTGTGTACGGGCCTATTAGGTCAACACACAGTACTTCCCAAGGGTTTGTGATGGCGATCTTAGTAGGGAGTTTTCCATACTTATGCTTATGCCTCCTGTTGTCTTGGAATGCATGACAGTTTTTGACATATTTATGGACGGTGTTTTGCATACCTTTCCAGTACATTGCAGCACAAAGGGTTTCTTTGAGTCTAGTGTGTCCACGGTGCTGTAGATAGTGGTGGTACCAACTAACTGCACAGTGTTGAAGGTCTGTTGGAATGATCATTTTTATGTGCTTACACAGGAGTTCTGTACTTTTGACCAATTGTGTTGGGTACTGATCTTTCAGCATCTTCAAGCTGGCATCAAGCTTTTCTCTTGTACTGTTAACGGGTAGAATACATCTTCTTTGCTGCAGTTTGCAAATACCAGATTTGTTTCCTGTTGGTATGCAGAGGTGTTGATTGCACCGTCTTCTTGCAAACATTTTGTAAACAACATCCAGTTTCATGCTCACTTGGAATAGGTCCGATGTCTAAGTGAGAGATGGCGTTGGCGACAGTATTATGTGTGCCTTTAATGAAAACAATTTTAGGACCAAATTTGTTGAGGAGCAATCCCCATGGGTAGACACGGTCCGAGGTTAATCCCAGTGCACCCTGGATTAGATTTTTGTGGTGTATAAAGATCTTCAATCTTTGCCCCCACTTTGAACTCTTTCAGTGTTTCCACTATGGTCAGTAGTTCAAGCTTGGTCACGCTGTATTTATGTCGCACTGTTAACAGTTTCCTGCTGAAGACCGCTAGGGGCCTATTACCCTGGGTGATAACTGCTCCAAGTTGTTTAGACGAGGCATCAGTATATATCTCAAATTCCCTTGAACAATCAGGGTAGGCCAAGACTACATCCTTGGCAATTGTAGTCTTTACATCATCGAATGCTTTTTGATGCACCATGTCCCAGTATCATTGACTTGGCTCTGGTGACCTTGGTGTGACCACATTCTCCTACCAGTGAGATGGCATCAGTGTAGATCTCAAATTCCCTTGAATAATCTGGGTAGGCCAAGACTACATCCGTGGCAATTGTAGTCTTTACATCATCAAATGCTTTTTGATGCACCGTGTCCCAGTACCATTGACATTTCTTTGTCTTAATGATTCTTGTGACCTTGGTGTGACCGCACTCTTGTACCAATGAGGTGAGTGGGACAAGCACTTCGCTGCATCTTGCCCAAAAATCTCTATAATACTGGACCATGCCCAGGAACTTAGGGAGGTCTTTGACATTTTTTGACAGTGAGATTGCAAGAATTGCTTGTACCTTTTTCTGTTGAGGTTTAATTCCTGTACGCGTGTGAGGGTATAACCTAGAGATTCAGTTTCTATGACACAGAGAGACAATTTTTGGGTGTTGATTTGCAAGCCCACCTCACGTAGTCTGGTAAGCACCATTTTCACTTTTTCAGAAAGGTGGTTGTCCAGATTTGCCTGTGTGATGCATAACAAATCATCCAGGTAAGCTCTTACAAACTATAGGGCCACCATTTGTGTTGACATTTTTGCTTCAAAAATGCTCGGTGAACCAGCAATGCCCATTGGCAACCGGAGGTAAGAATACTAATCTAGGGCTGCGGCTTAGGTAAATCCTTCTAGCTCTTGCAGAACTGTACTGATTTTGGGTAATGGAAAAGATTTTCTGACTAGTCGTTTATTTACTTCTCAAAAACCAGTGAGAAAGCGTATAGTTCCGTCTTTCTTTGCAGTGATAAATGATGGTGACACCCATTCCGATTTGGGCTGAAACTCTAACACTCCCAGTTTGCATAGTCTCTTTAGTTCTTTAGTAGTTGTTTCTTTACACAATTTGGGTACTGGGTATGCCCTACCATGATATGGCTTAGCGCCTTCCTTGAGTTCAAGTGACACGGGCTCTGTGTTCCAATCACCTAGTGTTCCATCAAAAAGTTCCTCAAATTCTGTGAGCAACTCCAGTAACGAGTTTTGGTCTTGGAGACTAAGCTGCGTACAATTGGTGCTAACAATTAATTGGAGGTCTACCTTTTTAGAATTTGTCTCAGGATTTTAACTACCCACTGTCCTGCTTTCTGCATTCTTTGAGGTTTGTTTGCCATGCTGTTATTAACAGCCCAGGCCTTATCCAGGTTTGATGTAGTCAGACTATTGACATCTCTCATTGGCAAAATGATGCGGTCAATGGTTATTTCTTTTGTTTGAAAATCTAGAACAATTTCGAACTCTTTCATGGTTTTACATCCAAGAATGAGGTCAAACACTGGCTTGGCCATCTTCTTCTTACTGTATTCTACTTTGCCTGGAGTCACTAAGTACTCCTTACTGCTTGAATACTCAAAGAATTTCAAGTTATTTTTGCTCCTTCCTTTGGTTAGGAATATCCCATTCAACGTGTGCCAAGACTTTGGCACCTGCCTAGTAAAGTAGGGAAATGGTTTCTCCATTCCTTTTGCATGGAACAGGAGGTCACCATCAGATCCACTATCAAGTAGGATCTTGATGATTGTATTACTGGTACGACACCCTGTAGAGTGTTTGAGGTTCTTGTGGGCTGGATTTTCAGTCACTATATAACATGCTTCGGCTACTACAGTAGTGACCCGTCCTTCTTTACCTGTCAAAGGGGGGTTCACACAATTGAAAAGGTCACCTGACAGTTTGGGGTCTGACAACTTGGCAATTGTTTCACTCTGTGTTGGTTCAGCAGGAAGATTTCCTAGGTCTTGGGCTGGATTTGAACTGACATTGGTCGAATCAGAAAATGTTATGTTGGCACGTGGGGAAGTTTTAATTGGAGTAAGATAGGTGTTCGTCATGTCATTACAGTCAATTTTAGTGCACAATTTCTTAGTACTCCCCAACCCATCATCTCAGGGAGTCTGATTCATCACTGTCACTCATGCCGTGATGCTTACGCTTCTTCTTGCTGATAGCACGTCTCATTTTCTTGTTGGACTTGGTAAGTTTGATGATTTAAGCAGATAGCTGCACAGAGCTACTTCCTCCTCGAGCAGGTCTCTCTTGTCCACGAGAGGCTCCATTTGGTTTTTTCCCTTGAAGCTTGGCTTCGGGGTCCCATTGGATTCATACTTCCGGCAATCTGGAGTGTTGTGGGTGGTATGTGCGCCCCCATGCTTCTTATAGAGAAGGCGGTACTTCTCTGTGCAATGTTTTTTTGGAATCCGGTCAGTAAAAGATACCATCTTCTTTTTAGTCGAGTTGCTAGACTTGGCTGCATTCTTGGGCCCTTCTCCAACCTTCTCGGTGGGGTAGGCCTTCTTGATGCGTTCAAGGACTCCTAGAAATTCCCTGACACTCTGTGGTACCAAAGCTCCACTGAGCTCATATTGGTCCTGCCAGATCCTAGGAAACATCCTGAGGGTGTGGCTTGCCAGGTTGGCATCATCAAAGGGCCCACATACTTTTGTCAACTTCGCAGCCTTTGAAGAGTAAAACAGGCATGACCAGAGTTCTGCGTACCCATTTAGGCGTTGGATCCTCTGCACAAAGTCCATGATGGGTACCCTGTTAGGTTTCTTCAGCCCATTGCTGATGTAGAACAATTCTTGCTCTGCTGCATCAGTCCTAAAGACAGTCTGCAGGTGCAACTGGACACACTCCATGAAGGAGTCCCAGGTTGCTGAGCACTTTGTGGGGTGTTCAACCCCATAGACATCAGTCTAGGCAGAGTTTACAGCTGATCTGTTCCCCGACGATGTCGGTCTAAGGATGACGAGCACCCTATGACAGTTGGGTGGAATACTGCAAGAAGATCGCTTGACCAGCGGACTCTATGGCCTCTCGGCTACAGATTTTGGCAGCAGTTGCCTTTGTCCATGCCTGGAGGACGGGAGAACTTTTGCCTGTTCCCTTATACTTGACTTTGGCCACAGTGGCCACAGTCAGTTTTTCCTCTCTTGTCTGCCTTGCATGCCTCCTCATAATCCGTGTCTAGATCTCTCTGGGAAATGATCTCCAGTGTGGTCTGAACATGGTTGAGGATCTGCTCTGGACTTCCCTCGTCAAAGACAGTGACGGGCAAGGTCATTTTGTTGAAGACCATGATTTTATTGACCACCTTGGTGGTCTTCATGGCAGTAGGAATATAGGAGATGGGTGGCTTAGATCTCCAAGAGCTCCTTGCACACACCTGTGGCTTGAGGGCTTCTGTGCCTCTCTTGCCAAACATCCTTGCAATTGCCTCTCCAAGGAGCGTATTATAAAATAAGGGACTGAAAAAGGTCTTAGGTGCCCTGCAGAGGTTAGTTCAAAAAAGATTTTTTATTTCTTTATTTTTAAATTTTTCTAATTTGATTTCTATTTCTTCAAAGTCTTTCTTCCAACTAATTTGTGAGAATTCTCGATTGCAAATTTTATCTGACTTGGAGGACTCCCCGATTGCCAAAGTTGATGGCTAGAAGTTTATCACTATCTTGCTGATTGCAGGAGAAGGTTTGGTGAGCTCATCGATCGCGAAACCAGAGGATTCCTTGATCGCGAAGATGATTTTTGAGACATCATTGATTGCGCCCAAAATTGTATTGCTTTTGCAAAAAAGGTAAAATTGCCGCTTGCGATCAAAAAATATTTAATGTACCTCGTGTTGGAGGGGTTGGATGTCAATGGCTTTGGTGCGCAAAGGTCACACCAGAGTGAATTTTAAGATAGTGACCTGAGCTGTATCGTTGCAAAAAGAAGATTCAACAGGGGACAAAGTTTTATTTTATGAGTATATTTTCTCCAATTGTGAAAATGGAATGGCAGTGGAGCTGCTCTTCCAATCCAATCAATGCAAGCAAAGTTTGTGTAGATTCTACACACAAGTGGTATATATTTTGTCTTCTCAAAGGAAGGGGCTATGGACTCTGGTGTTCCGGAGTCCATGGGGCAGTGGACTTCCTGAGCGGGGAGTCCTCGCTTCTTGGACCAGTGCAGTGGACTCCAATGTTGGGGAGTCCTTGCCTTTTGGATCAGGGGCAATGGACTTCCTGCCTAGGGAGTCCTGAGAATGCACCTTTTGTATTTTGTACCAATGGTTATAAAAATGGGCTGATTCTTGGCCTATGTCAGGTACAACTTGCAGTGTTAATCCCTGATGGATGTGCTCTGGGATGCAGACAGTGCCTTTGATGCCAATATTTGGGGGAAGTTGAAATGAAACAAGGGATGTTTGGTATCATTTATTTGGATCTCTTTTCAATCTTTAACCAATGCTACCAAACTCTGCCCAAGAATCTAATGTGATGACTTGCAGTTAATAGCAACTTAAGCCACCTGATCCATATATCTAGTGATCTAGCAACTGTTGAGCGTGTACCGGTCAGGTATTAAAATGAATCATTATCACTATTTTGTATCATTAACATGTTTATGCACCTTGTACCTATTCCTACATATTTTTGTAACAATTCTACTCTATGTAAGCAACCCTATATATGTCAGCTATTTTTTTGGTATGCCTAGCATAAAAATTGGTATTACTTAAGAAGAAAGTAAAAAAACTGATATATTTTTCTACAAACAAAACATACTAGATTCTACAAGGAACTATATTGAATCATTAGGGCTGCTACAGTCTGGGGGTGATCCAAAATGACAACACCTTCCTAGTGTATTAGTCTTCCAGGAACATCAAAAGGTACTAGAGGGCTTTGCAGTGGCGCATGTGTGCGAGATGCATAATGTGCCATCACAGTAAGTGGTCAAAGACGGGCAATGTAACTGACATTTTAATGATTCATTTTATTTTTTGACTGGTAGTTCGTGGAGTTACTGGAGCATACCAATTGTATT
>JABMIG010000132.1:57535-62535 GCA_013187285.1 Cyclotella cryptica | reverse complement strand
TTGGCGGATAATCACCCTCACAACACGAGTACCAATCCTATTCAATTTTGTTCTCAGACATTTGTTTAAGAAAGTAGCAATTGTTGTTATTGCCGATAAATTTTCCGTGTTGCTGACAGAAACACAAGTCATTTCGAGGGGTTCTGTTTCATCATATTATATATACATAGAGCATATGCCTCTTGTGCCATCATACGACATATCATTCAAAATATCGCTTTGCTTAATGCTCCTTAACAAGAATTGCCTCTCCTCACTGCATAATATCACAAGCTTCAAGCTCACAAATTCTCCTTTCCTGAATCATAACTGTCACGAAGCAGCACCGCAGCCATCTTAGACGCAATATTGGTAAATGTCTCTATCCACCATGTCTACTGAGCCAGAGAACTGTCATGATGTCTCCACCATTCGAAACAGTGCCCTAATTGAAACCAAGTTTGATAAACCATTGTACAAAATGAACCTTAGCGACCTGGACTCGTCCGCCAAGTTGGCCGCCTTGAAGGCGAGGGATCCTTTCATGTACTATTCAATACCAGCCCTTCGGAATTCCGCTTTGCACGGCACGAAAGTGAATATCTCGGTGCTAAAACGCGATGTGAGTAATGGATCAATTGATAGAAAAGTAACTCGACATACAAGAGTTTCCGTGGAATGCCATTCAGACCTTCTTATGGAACGCCTTTTGGATGAATATGGTATTCTGGATCATTACGAGACCATGGATAATGATGATGATTTATATGATTACTTGCACTCATGTGAAAGTTCGAAACGATGACCGATGTGACCTTAGCAAAATCCCTTGAGAGCGATGACTGCGCTTGCTTTTCAGTTGGTGTCAATAATTCATATAAACCACAACCCAAAGAAACCACATGCTAACAACAAATACTTCTAAACTGACCGGTTACTCATGAGAGTTAGTTGCCGCACCCCTGAGGTGCGGTCGTGTTTCTCTCCTAATAGCGGAATAATCACTCTCAGAAATATTATTTTTTCACGTGAGAGCATAGAGTTTGTATGTTATCCTTTTGATTCAAGAAGCATTCAAGTAGCGCCTCGGGATTCACACTTCCTAGATAGCGTCAATGGTGCTTGTTTTTCATCGATCGATGCAAAAACTGCATTTCTGATTTTCAGAACTTCTACTACGAGATGCAAGGAAAGCTTCCTTTCTACATGTAATCAAGTGTTCACCTCCACTTGCTAGCCTAGTATGTATTTTGTTTCATTGCCATCACCTTTCGAATTCATTCTTTGTGACAATAATTGTGCGCAGTGCACTCAAAGCTTAGTATTCGCCTCCCTATTACAAAGGTTCATATCATATTTCGAGTTTTGTTTATCTCATTTACCCTAAATTTCAATGCAACAAAATGTGTGCCTCCACTTGCTAGCCCAACATATATTTTGTTTCATTGCTATAACCCTTTCGTTCGTTGTGACAATAAAAGTGTGTTGTGTACTCGAAGCTTGGTAATCGCCTCCCTATTATACAGGTTGTCACCTCATACTTCAAGCTTTGTTTCCGTCATGTACCCAAAATGCCGCAGACACACCAGATGAGCACTAGCTCGGGTTACAATATTAAGGATAAAACTGCCTTTCCCTGTATCTTCGCACCGCTGCTACATTTCTCACGTTTTGAATAAGCTATGGAAAGAAGAGACGCCATGGCATTTTTATGCACTGCGTTTATGGAAGCTATGAACTGTCCGTGATGATAATTGTTGTTTAGAGGCTGACCTATTGAGAACTTAAAATATCGTAATAGGCAGTAAGTAGTAGGCAGTGAGTGAGTATTAGTGGGTGTACAGGGCCTACAGTACGAACATTTTTTTCCTATTTTTTACACCGGCCAACCCGATCCAATTCCTTCCAATTCTCTCCTACAATTCTCGCCCCTCCAGCCCAGCGCCTCACCCACAATCCTCCCTCTATGACCAAACGTGCCCTATCCATGACTTGCCCCTCCTTTCCCGCTCCCACCACCACCACCACTGCTGCCCATTCCACCTCACGTCGGTCCACGTCACGCCAACGAGGCACAATCCACACGCTGCTCACCCGTCCGTCTCCGTTTGGGAACGAGAGCGGTTCTTTGCCGGTGGGAGAATTCCCTCCCAATGTTGAATCGAATGGAGATGATGGTAGGAGTTTGGCGATGTTGAAGGATGCTAAGATTTTGGTGGTGGGTGCGGGTGGGTTGGGGTGTGAGATATTGAAAGATTTGGGGATGTTGGAGGGGGTTGTGAGGGAGGTTTGCGTAATGGATTTAGGTTAGTTCGTGTTTGGAGTTTGCAGCTGCTGGTTTTGTCTTGAACAATTTGTATCATTGTTTGGATTGATGTCTGCTTTGGAAAGTGGGCCTCTGTGTTGTTTGGTAATTCTTGCACAATCTAGAAAGCAATGCGATTCTGTATGGCAGAATTCAGCATTGTGATCTTTTGTTTGTTCAATCTTTATTAATTATCTCAATTGTTGTAACCACAATCTTCAATCTCCATGCGATTCCACCAAATTGATACGTGTCTCGCCATTACAACAATCGCAGACACCATTGACGTCACCAACCTGAACCGCCAATTCCTCTTCCGTCAAAAAGACATTGGCCAATCCAAAGCCGTCGTAGCCGCCAACTTCATCAACCGCCGATGTCCATGGATGAATGTCGTGCCTTACAACGGCAAAATTCAAGACAAGGATGCAGACTTTTATCGACAATTCAAGGTGGTCATTAGCGGATTGGATAATATCGAAGCACGACGATGGTTGAATGGGATGATGTCGAGTTTGGTCGAGTTCGACGAGGACGGGGATCCGATTCCGGAAACGATCATTCCGCTCATTGATGGGGGCACGGAGGGATTTTCGGGACAATCCCGTTTGATTTTGCCTCGCATTACGTCGTGCTTTGAATGTTCATTGGATACATTTGCCCCCTCGAAGGCAGTGCCGCTGTGTACGATTGCCGAAACTCCACGTATTCCGGAGCATTGTATTGCGTATGCGTTTATTTTGCAATGGCCGAAGGAATTCCCGGATAAGAAATTGGATGCCGATTCTCCGTCCGATATGCAGTGGGTGTATGAATGTGCATTGGAGCGAGCGAACAAATTTGGGATTGAAGGCGTGACGTACATGTTGACATTGGGAGTGGTGAAGAACATTATTCCTGCAGTGGCGAGCACCAATGCAATTATCAGCGCTGTCTGTGTCAACGAGGCATTGAAAGTTCTCTCGTTTTGCTCGCAAAGTTTGAATACCTACATGATGTATGTGGGCTCGGAAGGTATCAATTCCTATACGTTTGTGATGGAGCAGAAATCGACTTGTCCGGTGTGTACGAGCCACACGCACAGGCTGACCCTTTCGGGAAACACAACTCTCAATTCTCTTTTGCAACTACTGTGTGATGGAGAGTTTAGGCTTCAAGCACCCAGCATCACGTCATCATCAAAAACACTGTACATGAGAAAGCCTGTGGCGTTGGAGGCTGCGACACGGCCCAATTTGGACAAACCGCTGAAGGATTTGATAGTTAGCGGTGAAGAGCTTGTGGTGACGGATCGGGTTTTCCCCGATACAAGCTTGGGGCTCGTGGTGACTCTGATATGAGACTATTGCCTCCATGATTCCATTGTAATTATTGTCGATAACACTAAGTAAAAGATGATTGGCTATAGAAAAATGACTTTCATTCATCTCTAATGTTAGTTAACTTAGCCTGACATGCATGGCATAATGATGAAATCAACCTGTATTTCCATGTGGTTCGTACATTTTTCCTTGCGATCGGACAAAGGCTTGGGGCTTGTGGTGACTCTGAAATGAGACAATTGCATCCATGATTAAATTGTTAGTGTTGTCGATAGCGGCCAAGTAGAAGTTGATCATTCGATTGGCTAGAGAAAGAGAAAAATCACGTTCAGTCATCTCTTATGTTAATAAACTTAGCCTGACATGCATTGCATCTTTGCACAACGATGAAATCAACCTGTATTTCCATTTAGTTCGTGCATTTTTGTTTCAACCGGACACAAGACTGGTGCTTGTGGTGACTCTAAGAATATTACTATTTTCTTGAGTCAGTTGTAAATATTGTCTCTAACTGCTCAGTAGATTACTAAACTTAGCCTGACATGCATTGTATAATGATGAAATCAACCTGTATTTCCGTGTGGTTCGTACATTTTTCTTGCAACAATCTTGATCATGAAATCTTAAGCACATCCACTCCCTTCTATCTACACCTCACGAAAAGCACATACCCCCACATCATCATAAACTAACCTCCACAAATGGATAATCCTCCCCGGTTGCCGCCTTCCTCAACTTCTCCAAAGCCCCACTTGCCACCCTCACCAACTCCTCCTTCGTCACCCCCATCCTCTCCCCAATCTGTCCTACACTGCATCCCCTCCCCCCAAACTGATTGATTGAAACTCCGTGTTTGACGTATTTTTTAACTAACGGACTTTTACTGACTTTACTTTTGTTAAAAGTGAGATTTCTCTCATGACTACTACACTAAGAACGTGTCTTGTGGAGTGTCTTGTTTGATTCAGCAAGACTACAAACATGAACAACACTTTCGAGAGTGCAAGAGCAGAAGCACACTCTGACACCTTGACCTGCTCTGGACTCGAGACTTCAACTTAAAGGACAATTTCAACATCTACATTTGATGATTCACATCCGGGTCTCGTCAACTACTTCTCACGGAACCGAGAAGGGGCATTATCAGGAAACTTATCCCAACAGGTATTCTCACCATATCCCCGTTTACCACAAAATGTTTGCATGGCTTGTTTGTTTTAGAACTACTGTCACTAGACTCTTCCTTCTGTGCATTTTCACTGGATTTGCCACCTCTTCATTTGCGAGATTAGCCTCTCTATCTGCTCCGACATTAGATTTATTCCCAAGATATATTCACAAACGTTGAACCTTGGAGATGTCCTTACAAAAGGCTTCGAGATCATGAATACGAA
>JABMIG010000132.1:47535-52535 GCA_013187285.1 Cyclotella cryptica | reverse complement strand
GGTGTGTTAAACAATCCTTGGGTTGTGCTGGAGGTGCAATTGTGCAAGGGATATGGTAGTGCAATTAGGTATGAACAAGTATGTGTACATGGGTATTCACCACAGGATTGTTGGAACTGTCATGGTGTCAGGCGATATGTGTGGCCCAATTTCATAGGGATGCGACGACAAGGGACAGTATGGAGCTGTCGTATCAAGGTGGATGGCATGGCAGTTGCTGGTGCAGTGAGGTACCATACTGATGCCGCATTAGTGTGAGGTGCATGTGCCATGTCCATGTGATGTGCACGTGCCAGTATCATGCCAATACATGAAATGGGCTGGTGTGTGGTTGTATTGGTGTCCAATGTCACTGCACTGATGAGGTCGGAAGGTGGGCCATTATGTTATGTGATCTGGCTGGTGTTGTAGGGGCATCCGCTGGGTCCCCTAGTGTGTGGTCTAGACGCACGGTTCGAATTGTGATAGCGGAGAGGTCGTCATGATGCTTAGCTGGTGTGGTGCGGTGCCACACAGCTATTGCGGCTAGGACGCTCGGATATGCTATTTGCCTAAGCTGTAGGGGGAGGAGTTGTATTGGGTTGTATGAGTGTAGAGTTGTCAGTACCCTTTATGATGTTGGGTGCGAAGCCAATAGGACAATCGACATGTGGGTTGGGGTGCTATGGAGCATGCAAAATGAAATGGAGGAACCGTGCTTGCGGTGTGTGCCGCTGCAGGGGATGCTGTTATCTGGCTGATTGTCGCATTGTGTAAGTGAGAGGTGGAGTCATAGTCCAATGATGACGTCATCAGTCGAAGAGGGGATAGAAACTCTGTGCTGAGTGACAAGTATACTTGCAAGCAAGAGGAGTGCAAGGTGTGTGCCTCAGACCATGTGCTGCCTGTGTGTGGTCTTGATGTCGGTTGAGAGATATCCTTTTCCCGAGATGAGCTTAATGTCTGTCAATGACAAGGGGCTTGTGTTGGATGAGGATGAGGAAGTGTGAGTAGTGGTGCTGGTGCCCCTGTAACGGCTGCCTATGCAGGGAGGTATGAAGGAATTTTCCAACGAGGCATCATTGAAGCTGAGTGGTTGTGTATTGGGGAGTCAGCAGCGTGAGTTGCACCAGGACTTGTGTTAGGAGTGCTGTGATAGTGATGAGGTTGTGTTGTGAGGCAATGTGGACAAGCAGTCGAAGGTGTTGCCAGAAACTGCCATCAGAGTGAAGGAATGCCAATACCTGTGAATATGTGATGGCAGCTGGAACAGCTTGAGCACTGGCTGAATGTGGTAGGGTGGACCTCACACAATGACATTGTTGTTCTGTATGTCGCAGAGGTGTGTGGGTGCTGGATAGAACCACGGTATTGTGACTCTGTGTGCCTGGTCAGAACAAGGGTGGTGCATCACACCTGTGTGTGAACAAATGTGGGGATATGGGACCCGCTTCTTGAGGATGTGGTGTGTGTCTTGTCCTTGCCTATGGTGGGCTCAGCTATTGAAAGAATGGCACATCAGTAGGAATAGTATTAGGTTGAGTGTGAAATCATGTTCATGATGGCAATATGTGCAATGGAGTCATTGAGGACTGTGGGAGGCATGTGTAGGCGGAGCCAGCAGCTGTGCAAGTGCAGGATGATGGTGAGTGTGTCGCTTTGGCAAAAGGGGGTTGGGTGGTTGCAGTATAGTGGCATGGAGTGGTCATGCCTGGTGTGACGCGACATGCATGTCTCGGTGAGATTGAATCACGGACTGGTATTCATTGGGGAAGGCTGTTGATGTGAAGTATTCTGTGTAGTGGTGGAAGTGTTGTTTCTTGCTGTGACAGGGTTGTAGCAACACTGCTGCAGTGTTCTTGGTCAGAGACCCCTTCGGTGGTGCATCGCTGTGGCTGCATGAGAGAACAGGGGCTAGCATGTGGGAGCAAGGCATGGTGCATGTAACATGATTGTATGCATGGTAGAGGAATGTGGTTGGCATTGCATCATCTTTTAGTTCTTGTCAACACCCTTTGTTGTATGGGATGTTCCAGCGGAGCGAGTCCACGGCTTGGTTGTGGGAAAGCAAGAGCAAGACATACTTGCTGAGCTCGTTTGGATGGCCATAGATGGGTAGTGTTTGTCGTGTGGAGGGGATGGCCGCCAGCTCAACTGATATAGGAAAATGCTGTGGTGGGGCAATCATGGTGTGTGCTCATGTGACACATCAACTAGGTCGGGTAGTGTGAGGTCTTACGGGTGTCCTCATGAATTGAGGGACAGCCGGAAATATGGGAGATTGTTGCATGACAGGGCCCATAGTGCCCAGAATGTTGATTCCAGAGCCCCAGAGTGTTGTAGCAAGAAGCGGGTGCCATGGGCAAGTGGGATTCCTTCTGCTGCTTAGCAATGAAGAAGTGAGGATCCGGAGGCATGTGTGGTGGATTGTGGCAGAGGTGTGGCCCAGAGGGCTGGGAATGCGTGACCAGGGGTTCCAAGGGTGTGGTAGCATGAAGGAGTGGAATCCCGACAGCTGTATTATGGACCAGGGTAATGATGCGATTGATGGTAGCCCGGATCATGTCGAAACGGGTGGTGTCTGCAATGGTGTCATCTCAGATTTGATTGATCCTGGTTTGTGAGATGGCCTGTGGGCTATTGTTGTGATGTGTGTTCCACGAGATCATTCCCAGGCTGGGGAGTGCAGTGGTATGCTGGAGCAGATCAACAGGTGAGTGTTGCTTTCAAGACAAGTGAAGAATGAGGGTGGGCACCTACCCCACAGGGTGGGGTTGCCATAGTGGTGGTCCTCAATACAGACTTCTTGGTGCTGCCCGCGAGTGTACAAGGTGGATGCCCTGTGAGGACAATCCAATGGGGAGAGTGCGGTACCACCCATAGTAGTACGGGGCTGCTGTGTTGGTGGGCCTGCAGGTGCCATATCAAGGGGTTAGTGAGAGAGGGTCTCCCAAGCATGATAATGAGTGCTGCATGTTGCACTGCTTACAAAGGGTGGGAACCGCCATGCAGAGCCAAGCTGCAGATGATGTTGGCCCTGGGTAACATAGTGGGTTGCTGCCGGAATAGGGCCGAAGGTGCCGGGGAAGTTGAGTCTAGGACCCAATAGTGTGTTTGCCTGGAGCGGACTTCACGGTCACTGGGTTTCATTGTGATGCTTCACGTAGAAGAGGAGGAAGGGCAAACATTTCTCTAGGATTTGCCTAGAGGGCCAGGGATGGTTGTCCTGATTCCTTTATCTGGTGGTGTGAGTGAGGAGGTCGCAGTGGCTTGCCGTTGTTGGTTGTGCAAAGTGTTCAGAGGCAACAGTGCAGTGGCCCAATGCTGGATGAGGGGCACCTGGACGTGGTGACAGCGGTGACAGAAGAGGTGAGGTGGTGGCCTGTAGGATGACATGGCTAGCAAGCCAGTGTGTCCCATGGCCAGGGTGGGTATGGTCTCTGGAATCCAGCATTATGGTGGATTGTTGTATTGTCTGGTCCCACAGGGCGAAGAGGTCTTGTCTGGGTATCTTACTCTGTGGGATATGGCATGTTGTGTGTGCACAGCCCAAATGGGGCGTACATGCACTCATGGGGAATGATGAAACGCGGTTTGTGATTAGATGGGAGCCTGGACAGCTGCAGACTGAGGGTGGGCCCATCTATCAAGATGGGGCTGCCAAGTAGATGGTGCCAAGGGCTCCCAAGTACTGCAAGGTGCCATGAAAGTGCTTGGTCAGAAGGTTGAAGCCGGTGTGGTGGTGTCCCAGCAGCAAGTGTGTTATGTGGGTATGTGGTCCTTGTGGGTAGGGCTGCTCATTGATGCATGGATGGGCCTAGGGGGCCAGGAATGTTTATCTGCTGTGCAGAGTGGGTGGACATGAAGGAGCAGACTAGAGGTAGCGCTCGTGAAATCCGGTGCGATGGTGCAAGGGAACTGGGGCATTTGGTGGTGGGCATCGTCGTGGGACCAGGTTATATGTGTGCCAGGCTAGTCTCGGCTTGATGGAGAGTGTGGATGGCCAACTATTTGGCGGCCAATTGGGGCCCCATGGACCGGAGGTGGTGTAGGCAGAGGTGTATTTTCTATGGAGGTGGGGGCCTGTGATGTTGTCACAGAGAGAGATGTCACTTGGACAATCTGGTTGATTGTTGCATAGCTGGCTTCAGACAGCAGTTGTGTGGGCCAGAGAAATGATGTGCGTGGCAACAGCCGGGGTCGTGCATAGCTTGGTGGTATGTGCAAAAGGTTCCTCTAGTTGGATGGGGTAGTTGGGTGTTACATGGTGGTGACCCGAGGTATGACCGCAGAGGGCCAGGAATGTTTGTCCAGGGCCCAACAGTGAGGAGTGGGCGATGGATAGTGGCCACTTGGACCAGCATAGTTGTGCAGGCAGTGCTTCCTATGGATATGGGTCCAAGTGGGTAGGGCTGCAGGTTCCGCCAACGAGTGTGGTGGATTGTTGTGTTGTTAGCCCCCACAGCACTAGGAATAACTGTCGTTGGCCGAGCGGTCGTGCGCTCGGCGGTGGGCAGGGTCGTGATTTGCCCTGACATGCTAGACGAGCATGTTGGCAGTATGGTCCGGAGTGAGCGTGTCCTGGGCAAAGAGGGTTTGAGTTGCCTGGTGATACCTCAAAGTGGGAACAGTGTGGCAGCCCGAATGGGGCCTGGGTGTATGGACGCAGTGTGTGTTGAGCCGGATTGTTAGACTGCTCACATGTGGAGGAGCAAGCAAGTGTGTCCTGTGGTCATGGGATAGAGCAGTCCGGGGTCAGCAAATTTGGTTGATTGTTGCATGTTGTGGCCCCATGGGCCAGGAATGCGTGCGCCGGTCCCAAGAGTGGGGTGCAGGCAATTGATAGTGGCCCTGTGGACCGGGGCAAGTGTGCCCCTGGTTGTAGTCAGGGTTGTGCATTGCCTGGTGGTGCCGCAACGGCGAGAACAGTGTGGCAGCCAGAGTGGGGTGTACCAGGAGGAGGTGGACAGCATGTGTGTCGAGGTGAATTGGGGGCCGCTGGGGTTTAGGGACGGTATTGT
>JABMIG010000132.1:0-47525 GCA_013187285.1 Cyclotella cryptica | reverse complement strand
CATGTGGAGGAGCAAGCAAGTGTGTCCTGTGGTCATGGGATAGAGCAGTCCGGGGTCAGCAAATTTGGTTGATTGTTGCATGTTGTGGCCCCATGGGCCAGGAATGCGTGCGCCGGTCCCAAGAGTGGGGTGCAGGCAATTGATAGTGGCCCTGTGGACCGGGGCAAGTGTGCCCCTGGTTGTAGTCAGGGTTGTGCATTGCCTGGTGGTGCCGCAACGGCGAGAACAGTGTGGCAGCCAGAGTGGGGTGTACCAGGAGGAGGTGGACAGCATGTGTGTCGAGGTGAATTGGGGGCCGCTGGGGTTTAGGGACGGTATTGAGTGCGCCCGGTGGACATGTGGTCCTAGGGCAGTCGCAGCAAGTGAGTGTGTCTCCTGGATGCGTGGTCAAAGTGGGAGCAGCGATCATGGTGGGATCGCTGGGAGTCGACTCCCTGAGTGGTGATGCGAGTGTGAAAGGAATCGCAGGCGAGTGAGACCCATGGACGTGAGGTCGGGTGGGCTGATCTTGGTCAGATCGATGGGAGCGGACTCGGGCGACGTGGTGCAAGTGTGCACATCACGGGAGGGCTCGTGCACAGTGGCAGCAAGCAAGTGAGACCCGTGGACATGAGGTCCGGATGGGCTGATCCTGGTCGGATCGATGGGAGCGGACTCTGGGCGTCGTGGTGCGAGTGTACACGCAATCACGGAGGAGGGTCAAATCCGTCCAGCAGTCGGAACTGCTGCATTGACAGAACAACCCGAGGGACACCAATGATGCGCCTTACCTTGCGCACGGGATGAAGCAATGGACGCGGTTGTTGATACCGGAAGAAGCACAGGGAAGCGCGGGGTTTGGCGAGGGAAAAACTTAAAAGAAGACTTGCCTCTCAAAGGCGGGAGGCTAATTTTCGACATTGTTCAGAGGGATGATCAATTGATCGAAAGTTTGTAAGAAGGTGGAGAGTTGCATCGTGGGTGCAAATGGAAGGAATTTGTGGAGGTCTGTGCACCTGCCGCTTGGCAGAAGTGCACGCTACATAGATAACATAGGAACAGTATCACATAGTTCCTAAGTAACCTCGTAACTGTCATGTGTTGTCCAAGCTGGATATATATAGGGTGATACGCCGTGGATACACACAAGCAACTGCCTGGAAAGCTGCGGCCTGAGTCTATCAAGGATCTTCTTCTTCTTCTTCTTCTCTTTCTTCTTCTTCTTCTTCTTCTTCTTCTTCTTCTTCTTCTTCTTCTTCTTCTTCTACTACTACTACTACTACTACTACTACTACTTCTTCTTCTTCTTCTTCTTCTTCTTCTTCTTCTTCTTCTTCTTCTTCTTCTTCTTCTTCTTCTTCTTCTTCTTCTTCTTCTTCTTCTTCTTCTTCTTCTTCTTCTTCTTCTTCTTCTTCTTCTTCTTCTTCTCAGATCTTGAATGGGAAGTTGTTGCTTTAACTTTGTTGCTCAACACCACATGTCATTCCACTCTGACCAAGAGCACACTGGTGATCCGCAAAAAGACATTCAACAAGCTGGCTAAGACACAAATGGAAATTGGTACTTTCAATCCAAACATGACCAATGATATCAGAGAGGCCAAGCAACGGAGACTCGTCATTTCAAATTTAGAGAGTATAACAAGATCTGAGGATGAGCTCTTCTTTTCTTATGATGCTGATTACAAATGCAATGACAAAAGAGGTGGATGATAATGAAGATGATCTCCTCCAGTTAGCACAGGACACAACAACAGATACAACAACAGATGATGATGTCTATGATTATGATGCTCCTTGGAAGGATGGTGGGAGGTCCCCAAGAAAATTGATAACATATGCAGCAGCTATTCCCACCCACCATTCCTCCTACTATTCCTCCAAATCATGCCAATGTTCCTCCAGTGAAACATCCGACTATTCCTTGAATAAGCGATCCCTTATTCTCTCCAACAATTCCTCTTGATGACTCAATTACTTCTATCAATGAAGCAAATGAGGAGTAGAAATTTGATGAGGATAATGTCGACAATTAAATCAAGATCATTCATAGCATATGTTGTAGCCCTCAATTAGGGGTATGTTTATCAAGGAGACATTGCATTATGTCCATTTTTTTAATGTTAAAAGGTTAGAAGACAATTTTAATATCAGTGTCAACAAATATTATTCTATATGTTTTATGACTCCAAATTTGACAAGGTAGAATTTGTACATTTGCATCAAATCAAAGCATGGTAAATAAAAAGAGGTGATTAATTTATTCCAACATGCTTTGAACAAAGATGAAACAACAGAATCAATCAATCAAAAGCTGCTAGTTGCTCCCTGTTCTCGTCACAAATCATGGTGTCCTTCAATTTTGGAAACGATGACTAAACAGCATGCATTCGCCATTCAGCAGTTTGTTGCAGGCTCATTGCCCCTCATGTATTGCAATGTTTGAAATCTACTCCTCCTATGTGTCACATTATACACATGCTGCCAGGTCATCCCAGGAAGAGGTCAACATTAAAACTCACAAAAGCAGAGTCTGTTGTGAACTTGAGACCAAAGTTGTTGTAGTTTGTTCAAGCTTTTGCATACTCTCCCCAATCTATGGTGGTGCTCTCATTGCAAAATCCTCAGACATTGTAAAAACCAGCAGTAATTGTACCATCTGGTACAAATCACAATATTGCCGTCAGAATAATCTAATCAGGGGATTTCTCCATTTGACACTTCAGGCCATCAATTATTCCCCATACATTGTTCAGTACTGGTGCCTGAATCATGGTCATATACTCTTCCAACTTTTCCTTAGTAGGGAGTGAAATATTCATAAGAGGGCGCCAGTTAAGGATATTAACTAATATACTTTTTGCAAACTGTCAATATTTTGGCACAGGACTCATAGTCATGCCAACAAGAAGTTGTAGAATGATCATTGAACCACTTGTGCAACTCCATGAAAGTACAAGACCAATCAATATTAATGGGCAGTATGAATCGGTCATTACTCTGCTGCTATTTTTTACAATAAATCAATTTCATCTTGTATCGGAGTGTATGAGTCATAAGCAGGAGCAAACATGTTTAAAAGGTAATGAAACAAAAACATGTCAAATCTTGCTAGTGTGATCATGGCTTGATCACAACCAGATCCATAAACTCATACCAGGGACACTTCTTAATGCTCAACAATGAGCACTGTGAATTCAACACTGCTGAATGCTGCAGTCCGTGACACCAATTAATCACAGCTGATTTTCCAATTTTGAGAGCACACGTATGTACGGCACTTTTGGTCCCTCTCCTTTTTAACAGTGAGAACACATGATACAATACAAACTTCATATAAATTTCTTGTTATTGATGGGCAATTGGTGAGGTATCAATCTGGTGTTCTTGAAGTGATTAGGATGATAGATATCATTTGTGTACGCCCGTATAATTTACATGCAACATAATATAATAGTGGTCAAAATGAGATAAACAAATTTGGAATAGAAAAGATGTTCCCCTTCTCAAGGAACTTGATCCAGTAATTGACTTAGAAAAACCTTGATCTTAATTAGAAATGAGTTAAATAAAGAAAAATGGGCAAATGGGTAATTTGAACTTTAGAATTCCGTACTTATGAATATTACGAGGGCTCCATTATGTTTTGATGTGTGCTTACCTATAAATTGTATCTTCATATAACTTCTGACTTATTTAGGTCACGTTGTTTTTGTTGCTTGTGGTTATCTTCTAAGATATTGACCTTTGCATTCAATGGTGCTTTGTAACTGTACAAAATAGTCATGCCTCGGATAGAACACTCACTTCCCTTCAAAGTCACCATAGGGCAGTGTAAACAACTTGCATGTACAGCAATCACACAACATGATTCCCTTCAATGTCACAGTGAAAATCATTGGGAACATACACCGACTCTTCCATTTTACAAGCTTACACAGCTGCTAAAAAATTCTGCAGAAGCTGCTAGTAAATAAATTCCCACCTAAGCTAAATTTTAGACTAAGTGCAAAAATTAGCTTTATTTGCGGTCTGGAAGCATCTGGAAGGGTCAGTTCAGGCACAGTAAACTTTTTCTATAACTTTGTTTACTTCTGTGCTTTATCAGGACTAATTTTTCTTATTTCTGAGAGAGTCTTCTCTTGTTTTGCATCACTTGGTGATGGTTTGCATGCCAATCTCATAAAAGTTCTCATTTCCTTGATGAGAAAGTAGTTTTGCTTTGAAGGAACTAATGAGGTTGAGGGAACTGGTTTATTTATAAAATAATAGCGATAATGTGCTTTCATAAAGAGAAATTACCTAATTTCTGCAATCGCTGTCTCAAAAGTAGTCTTAATTCTCAAAGGAAGCCAATTTCTTTGTGGGTGGCATTGTATAGGTAAAGTGCACTTTTAGTGGGCAATACTGTAGTCAATTCGAGCCACATGCAAAGATGGTGTCAGACAACTGTTAAGAAAAGAGTAAGTTGGAGCAGAAAGTACTTGGGATTCTGTAGGAACCATCAGGACCTCTGTAAGAATCCACAGAAGCATGCACCTTCAGGAAAATGTGTTCCCCAACCAAACTTGTTGAGATGAGCCAGCCTCCTCTCACAAAAACATCAACTGTGGGGAACCATTTTTGAATTGGGGTCAAACATGGAAGCCTCTGCCTTGACTGGGGTCTGATCAACTGTATAATTGCAGAATCAGTAGACGAGGTTTTTGTCTCCGCCTCACAAACCCGCGTTGTTCTCAGCACGTGATGTCAGACAATTTTCCCGCCTTCATGCATCAGGAATTCTCTGCCCTTGTCGCTGCCATTTTGGGCAATTGACCCTCTTCTCCCTCTTCCTCTCTGTCATCCCGTTGCGTGTCGCAGGATGGTGAGTCGTTTGTCAATGTTTCCCCTGCTGTTGATGTTGATATGTCTGCCCGGGGGGATACTACCCTTGTCTGCGCCGTGAGTGGGTTCTGAGCCTCCTGACCTTGAAAACCTCACCGGATGCCTCTTGTCCCTCTCCCAGTCCCTGATGGCCATCAAGGACGATCCTGAAACAAGGCTTGGTCGAGTAGACCTGCAAGATTTCTCCATTTGGAAGCCTCCTCCTTTGAGCCTCATTGGGCCATTGTCACTTCTTTCCTCCACAGATCGACAGTCATGGCATTCCTCAACCTCTCCCACTCCAACTTTTGATCTCCTTCCACAATGAGCAGAACTTCTGGACCTGGGTGCTTGCCATCTCTTCTGGTTTGATTGGAATGAAGAGGCCATTTGCTGAGGGAGAGTAGGAAAAGATGAGTCAGGCATGTGCATCAAAAAGAGAAACACGTGTACAGTCAATGCTCACACGACCAAGAAGGCATGGAATGCCTTTGATCTGTCCAAGCCCTCTGGGGCATACTTCACCCACTACACTTGCTCAGGGATCAATGCAATACACACGTCCCCTTCCGTTCCAGGATTGGTTGGTGATTCATGCCCTATCATCAAAAGGTTCAGGTCACATCAAGCCGGGATAGACACGTGGGCTGTCCTGTTCCAGATGTCGATTGACAACCATGGAGAGGAGTCTTTCCACTTGAAGGGGGACATTGAAGATGCCAATGCTTTCGTTGCAGCTAATGAGGACATCTTTGGAGAATCACTGCTCCAGGCCAAGGTTTTTTGTCAGCCAACTGAGGCTGTAGTAGGAGAGGCCCATGACGATGCTCCTCAGATGTCCCTTTGAATTGGCATCACCAATTTGGCCACCTGTTACTCCACTTTGAACAAACAAGTAGCTTCCTTTGAAGAGCGCTTCAATACCCAGTCCCTCCGAGATGCAGCTGCAACTGGACCGGAAGCCCGCTGCCATCTCTGTCTCCTTCACCTTCAACTCCACCGACATCCTGCAAGGGGACCTCTCCCGGCTCAAGCAAGACAAGAGAACCTCTGACGAGGCATGCTCGAGCTCTTGGGGATGGTGCAAAGCCTCTTGCAGGGGCCTTCCAATCCTAGCTGTGTGGACAAGGTCAATCTTTGGTGGATTCTTGTTCAGACACCTCCATGACTGCAAGGAGTTTTTAACACAACACTGCCCCCAACAAGACAAAGCTCCCTCCTATCAATTCATGACAACCCTTAACTCCATGCTCCTGTCATTGGGGGTGACATGGTTACCGAAAGGGATTCAAATCTCAAAGAGGTCACTCAACACAAGACGGGAAAGACCTCCGCACAGTTGCAAGTCTTGGCCTCTTCGAACTCCTGCACTCCCTCATGGTTGGTGAAAGAGTTCCGAGAACCAAATGACGACCCCAATAACATGGACTTGATGACGGCGATAATGTTTTTCTTTTTGGCTTGGGACAAGCAGGACAGGGTCCCTGAGCTGATCCCCCAGGCCATGGAAGCTTTCAAATCGATCTACCCCACTCTTGGAGAGCTCATTAAGAACTCCTGCAAGGGTTACCCAGTGGCCTTGATGGTGTTTCTGGAAATGCTTGCTACCACTTTTCTTTTCATGGAAAAGTCGTTTGCCAAGATGCTGTCTTTCTATCTCCATACTCTTATCAAAACCTTCCGGGGACCTTGCTTCACAAAGGATGAACAGCAGTCCATCTGGGATCTCACAAAAATACTGAGCAAAATCTTGTTTGCTGAGCTCTTGAAGGCCTATTCCTGCGCCAGAGCTGTCTCCACTCTGGACCCATTTTCTCTCAATTCTTTGGTTATGTGGGCCTCAATCCAACACCATGCATTGATGAAAGCTTTCAAAGAACAAAATGTCGAGGAACATCCTGAGGTCCAACCGAAGGTCTACTATTACCTTGGGCACAATGCCGCCCCCAAACAGTTCATCAAAAACCTCACAACGAAACTTGCCAAAGCCCTCACGGGCATAAACCAAGTCTATGTCTATACATTGGGGCGGACTTGCTGGTCTCAACACATTTGCGCCGGGGTGATTATTTTTCAGTGTCCAGCACAGCCAGGGGCAAACACCCCTCACAGTCTTTTTCTTCGGTCTCCCTCCTTCCAGTCACAAAATGCCTTAAGATCCCCACAGCTCCCATTGACTACGTCATATCACCCCCAATTTTGAACCCTGGGGGACTGCTTTTCAAGAATGATGGACAAAAGGGAAATGGAGCCAAAATCCCCTATGCGTGGAGGGGGTCAAGATGTTCCTGGAACTTGTGCCAACATCTTTCCCACCTCTTGTTTCATCTTGGAAGTCAGCCCTTGACAGCTGGCAGACTGCCACTCTTATCTGGTGGAAACAACGGATCTTACGATCCTTTTGGGACAATCAACAACCCCAGCTCCCACAAAACCAACAAGCCGCCTTAGCCAAGAAGGACCGTTTGTGGCATCTCACCCCCAGCACATGTCAATCTGTTGAGGGGATGATGTACTGGCGGTATCAATGTTCCATCTAGCAAAAGGCGTAGTACACCTCCACCTGGAACACTTTTTGCTCCCGCCCAGACCAATTCACTGACATTGAGGCCAGGGTAGACTGCATCTGGTATGCAGGCCAGGCCTCCTGGTGGGAATGGGATGGGGGCTCTTGGTTGATGTTCTAGCATTGGCCTGGAATGTTCAGGCTTTATGCCCAAGACGGTCAACCCCATCTTTGGCTGAAATCCCCAAGCAACTATAAGCAACCTCAGCCTCCTCCCAAGTCCCCGTTAGATGGCCTCCTTGTAATGGACAAGATTGAGAAGCTTCGGCGCAAGCATACCTGGAGCCCGGACAACTTCACAGCCTTGTCCTTTACTTTTACATGCCTAGAGGGCCCTCAGACATTTGAGTGGGTTTCAACGGCATGTCCTGTGGTTTGAATGAGTGCCTGTTTGCCCTCCACTTCTCTCTCCTGACGGTATCTGATCTTCTCAGGTGTCTTGGAGCAGGGTTTTACCAGGCCAACAGCAACTACCAAGAAATGTTTTTTGACTTCTTTCTACACCTGTCCCTCAGAGAATTCATCGGGGTCAACGTCTCCCATGTCCGAATACATGAGCCATGGGAGTCTGAGAGACAGAGGTGCTGGGAACAGTTTTCCCGCTATTACTTTGGGCAAACAGACTCCCCTGGGCGATCCATCCAAATGGGAGTCAAGGGGAAGCAACTTTCCACGGGCAACTGTCACGACCCCTCAAACCCTTATCAATGGGAATGCATTGAACTAAATCTACCTGGCAGCCTTGCCTACGACCCCTGCCACCCATGGGTGTCTAAACGCAGAAAGGATGGACACATCACCAGCAACACCTCCATCTACGTCAACGACGGATGCCACATGGCCTTCGGCAAGGTCACATGCTGGAAAACTACTCACCATTTCTGCTCACACATTGGTTGGCTAGGGATGCAAGGCACCTCAAGGAAGAGGACAGAGCCCACCCTCAGACCAGGACCCACCACGGAAGTGTCCTCCACAAGGATGGACGGATCCTGCTGACAGTGTCATCGGAGAAGTGGATGAAGACTCAAACTCTCCTTGAAGAAGTGACCACTGCTATTCGTACGGCCCCAACACTCCCAAAGCTCCACCTAGAATAGATCCAGGAGTTTCTGATCTACGTGATGCAAACGTATGAATGGGCAGTCTCGTAACCTCAAAGGTGTCCATACCTGACCATCGACAACTGGAGACCTGACAGGGATGCTGCTGGATATAGGAAAAACGACCTCAAGTCCCTGCCCAATGTCCGTCTTGTTGGGATGGGAGTTACAAACCTGGAGAAGAAGAGCTTGCTGACCATTCCATCCCTGCAGTGTGCCCTGAGCCCCCCAATAGCGTAAGCCCCGTTCCACATCTATAGTCAGATCTGGATGCACTACTGACTCTTTTTCGAGGGACTGATCCGGCTCATGCAGCGGCAAGGGCAGCCAGGACAATGGGGTTGTATCTGATGGGAGACACCAGCAGAGCAGGCTTTGGATCAGCCTTTTGGGATCTCTATGAGATAAATACCAGGCAGGTGACACCTCCCAAGGATATGATGAGCAGACTTTTAATTTTCGAGAGGCCAACAACCTGGTCACCATAATTGAAGAGCTTTCAAAAACCAGTGCCATAGATGACACTGAACTCTTTGTCATCACGGATAACCAGCCCTTTGAGGTAACATTCTACAAGGGCCACTACTAGTCACCAGCACTCAACCAAGTCATATTGTGACTTTGAATGGTCCAAAGGTCCATTTCCTGTTTACTTCACAACATCCACGTTGTTGGCACTCGAACGAAAGAAGTCGGAATCGACAGTCTTGCCAGAAGAGATATGATGGAAGGAATGATGTTCCCAGGGAGCCACCCTCTTTCTGTCATCCCTTTCCACCTGGGGGCAAACCAAATTTCAGAAGGACAAGTCAAATTGTGGGTCCATTCCTGGTGGCAGGTGAAGAACTGAAACCCATGGTGTGACACCCCCCTCACTCTTCTTCACCCTGAAGACTGGTTTGAGCTACACACCATCCCTGGGCCCCAACTGTGGTGTCCTCCACCATCGACCATGATCGCAGCTCTGGAAATGTTCACCAAAGACCAACTGTCCCATCCGTTCATCCCCCAGTCTTTATCCTACCATGCCTCATAACCCACCTGTGGTGCAAGACTTTGGGAAGGATGCTGACTTGATTGTAACTCTGAATACCAACCACCCTCTGTGGTCACCCTCTCAACATGAACCCTTGGTCCTTGTGATCATTCTTGCTTGTACTAACAGAGATGGATACTAAGGGAACTCCTCCGTTTAAGCACATTCAGAATTACCTCCAGCAAGGACTTTGGCTTTGGTCACAAGGTGAAGCCAAGAAACTGTCTGACTTGGAAGGGCACCTGACGGGCGTGAGGAAAATCAGGAAGAATGGCTCCTGGGTGTTGTGCTCGAATTTCTATCTCTGTCAAGAACATTTCCCCCTGTGCAAGAATGTGTGGTGCGGAAGCTGTTTCAAACAAGCTCATTTGGACCCCTTCCCCATTCTTGAAAACAAAGCTGCGCCCTAGGCTCTGAAGTTCCGTTCATGGCACGACCGAGACCATCTCATGGGAGTACATTTTGAGTGCAACCTCTGCCATTTTTGAATCTTATCCCTACGGGACCCACGGTGGGAAGATCCCCAAGACATCTTTCAGTTGGTATGCATTTGTCAAGCCATTTTAGATTTCTTTTGGGCCAGACGCCCTTCCACCGTTGGGTTAAACCGAAGACGCATGTGGCTGGATTTCTCCGACGCCTTGACATAGGCCAAGTACCTACCTTATTTAGTACCCTTAAGTACCAAATATAAAACTCCCAAGTAAGGACTCATCCTAACCTCCCAAGTGAGGAAGGATCCTGACAAGAGCAAAGCTCCATATCTTTTGATCTGAGCAACATGAGAACACCCTCAAGAGAAGGGTATAAACATACCAGGATAGTGTAGAAACCTACACAAAATCCAATTGTTTTGTTTTAGGATGAAAGGGATTGCATTGCCCTTCCATCCTCATGTGTTCATTGTAATCAATAAACAATAAGCTCACAGTTTATCAACACCAACTAAGTTGTACCACGTTTACCTACAAAAACAGTATTTACTATTTTTACCTCCAAACAGTTTAGGTCATTATCTATAAATAGCCATTTCCGTGACCTTCTTGTGTGAAAAGCCACTGAAAAAGTTTTTCCCTCCACTCCGTTCCAATAGCAGACCCTTTGCCAGCTAGGTAAGCACTGGAGTTTGCAAAGCGCAACTCCGACGCACAAGCAAAGGAATCTAGTGCACATCAATGGTACACCTCTAAGGAAGTCCCTCATGGTCTTAAAAGCCACAAGTGCGAGAGGAACCCGGGACGGAGTAAACCGCTAGTTCCATACATACCCAAAAGGGATGTAATTCAGGGAGAGTTGGCAGCAGATACTACCAACAACACCATGAAGCTCACCCTGCCTAGCAAGGTAGAGTTGAGAGTGTCAGTATGGTCACACGGGACTCCTGAGCAGTTCTTGATGCATGTCCAATCAGCACTTGATGCTGTGAGGCAGAAAGGCCTAGACACCACATATGATAAAGTCTGCAAGGACAAGAAGGAATGCGTCAAGAAGCTACAAAAGGCAGACGAGCTTTTAAAAAGTACTTGGGATCAGATGTGAATCTGGCCAAGGAAAAAGCATATGAAAAGGCCATAGAAGCCGCTGCAAAGGCTAGCAAGGCAGTTAAGCCTGTGTTGGCCAGGTGTTCAGCCTATACTCCAACCTACGTACGGAGGAGGCAAGACACACCTGGAAGAAGATTGTGAGCGAACAGATTGCATGTGCACCCTGGACGGATCTTTATGAGGAAGAACATCCTGAGAAGCGTGACCAGTCCTGGGGGTCATTCATGGAATGCATCAACTTCCATCTGCTGATAGTATTTGTAAGCTTCTACATTAGTAACGGTTTGAAGAAACCCAACAGGGTTCCGATTCGCCAGTTCATCACTCGCATTCAGCAACTGAATGGCTACCTGGATCTATTGCCCTGTATGTACTACTCCAACCATGCCACCAAGCTCACCACTGTGGTGAAGCCTTTCAATGACACGGATTTAGTGGGTCGTATTCTCCGCATGGCCCCAAGGAATTGGCAAGACCAATATGACTTAGTGGGGCATCGGTTACCCAATGTTTTTGGAAGCTCTTGGAAGCCCTCGAACATATCAAGAAGGCCTATCCGACCACCATGGATTGTGATGGGCACAAGACTTCTGCCAAGTCCGGAGACTCCTCCAAGAAGAAGATGGTTTCGTTTAAGGATAGAATTCCAAAAAAACATACCACGAATGCAAAGCACTGTATTTTGTGCAAAAAACATGGGGGGCCCACACGACCCATAATACACAGGAATGCCGCAAGTATGAGAAGGATGGTACCCCTGAGAGGGACTTTGCAGGTAGAAAGCCAAGTGGACCTTCTCGTGGTCCTAAACAATCCAAACTTCTCAAGGTTAAAAATAAAACTTGGAAATGGACTGAGGAACATCAAAAAGCATTCGATGACATAAAGGCCACTATCGCCAAAGATATGTCCTTGGCCTACCCTGATTACTCAAAAGGGTTTGAAATCTATACTGATGGATCCAAGAGACAACTTAGAGCCGTCATTACTCAGAACAACCGGCCAATTGCATTTTTCAGCAGAAAACTCTCTGTCTGTCAGCAAAAATACAGTGTAACCGAAATTGAACTTCTAGCCATTGTTGAAACACTCAAAGAATTCAAAGGAATGCTGTGGGGCCAGTCAATTGTAGTCTACACAGACCACAAAAACCTCATGCAAGATGCACTCGGTTTAACCTGTGACAGGGTTTACCGTTGGCTTTTATTGCTAGAGGAATATGGTCCTGAAATCGTGTACATCAAGGAAATCCACAACACAGTTTCAGATGCGATTTCAGGCCTTGACTTTGGTCCAACAAAGGATGTTAAGAAAAACTGGATGACCTTCACCAAATGCTGGTGTCATTACACTATGCAAGCAGAAGAGGACCCATCCCCGGTCAAACACTCAGACCTCATGAACTATGCGTTTGCTAAACGCAGCGAAGAGAATGCAATCTATACCCTGACAGTTCAGGAGATTGCCGCAGCTCAGCAAAAAGATAAAATGCTGGATAAACTCAGCCTGCTGGAGGCATACAAACCTCAGCTGGTGGGAAATGTTCAAGTACTGTGCAAGGATGGCAAACTTGTCATCCCACAGGAACTCCAGCAGCGAGCAGTACAGTGGTACCATCACTATCTGCAGCATCCTGGGACAACCCGTCTCGAAGAGACTCTTTGCGCTGTGATGTATTTGAAAGGTTTGAGACACTCTGTCAGCACCTTTGTCAAAAATTGTCATAAATGCCAAGTCAACAAACGACGCCAACATACGTACGGTAAACTACCTACAAAATTGGTTGTATCAAACCCCTGGGAGGTACTATGTGTGGACCTTATCGGACCATACACTCTCAAGGGCAAAGACAGCACTGAAATTGTCTTTATGTGTGTCACAATGATTGATCCAGCTACCAGTTGGTTCGAACTTGTGGAACTACTGGTAACTGAATTCAATTCTGTTACTCCCACAGGTAAAAAGGGCCTCAAGGGTACTAACACACATAATAAGCCTAAAGAAGCATACTTTGATAAATCATCAGCACAAGTTGGCTCTTTAGTAAACAAGATCTGGTTTAGCCGTTACCCACATTGTCAAGTAATCATTTACGACAATGTAAGCGAGTTCAAGCTTGATTTCGAAACCCTACGTGATTCGTACGGTATCAAGCGTAAGCCAACCAGCATCAAGAACACCCAAGCAAACGCAATACTAGAACGGATGCATCAAGAAATCATGACAATGCTCCATACCGCTGAATTAGACATGGCAAATACAGTGGCTCCTGGTGACATAGCAGACTTCCTCACAGATGCTGCATGGGCCGTTTGCTCCACATACCACACGGTACTCAAAGCCTCTCCAGGTGCGGCAATATTTGGCAGGGACATGCTGTTTGACATTCTCTTTCTAGCTGACTGGAACAAAATAGGAGATCATAGGCAACGCCAAACCGATCGCAACACCGAATGTGAAAACATGTCTCGCATTGATTGGGATTAAAAAATTGGTGATAGAGTACTTCTTTGCAAAGAAGGTATCCTCCGCAAATCAGAAAGCAAATACCATAAAGATCCTTGGACTATATCGACAGTCCATACGAATGGTACTATCAGGGTTCACCATGGAACAAAATCAGAACGATTAAACATTAGGAGAATAACACCATACTTTGACACTACAGACACTTAAAATAAAGAACATGTCAGTGAATCACTCTTACTCCTCTCTCCACTAACACTTACGATTGAAATAATGCTTCATAGTCACTACTCAGCCAGGAAAGTCTTGTGTCACCAGTATAACTTGGCACACAAAACAAGTGTCTTCCGCTCACAAAAATGGCCTCCCCATTTTTCCTTTCCAAAGGAAAGGTTTTTTTCACACACCTCACCTGACCCTCCATTCGTGGACAAAGGCTAAGAATCTGGAGATTCCAGGTGGAACTCCGTAAGTCTCCTTCACATTGTTTGATACAGAGGAAGGACTCAAAGGTCATAAGATATGAGTTTCTCAGAAATCATATCCAAATAGGATTTTCCTTCCTACAAGTCCACCATACACATTGTAGGTGTTTTCTTAGGTTGAATATCCAATGGAGGATTTCCTTCTCAGGAACCTTCCCATGGGACAGTTCCTTTGGGCAGTTGAATATGGGCCAGTCATGGAACTGCCACAAATCACTGTCAATCTCTCCCATGATCATTTTTGTTTTTTATGCATGAGATAACTAGTATCTCATTCATCACTTGTACAGTAGTGTTAAGCTCATAAAAACAAAGTCAGCAAAGTCTACATCAAGATTTTTCTAATACTTTCTGGCTTAGGTAATACCAATGGGGATCGCAGGTTCTCCAGACATCCTTCAGGCAAAAATGTCAGAGCTAATGGTAGCCTTAGAGTTCGTAAGGAATTATCTGGATGATTTGCTTTGCATCACCAGGGCAAGTCCAGATTACCACCTAGATAATTTATGGTTAGTACTATCCAGATTGCAAGAAGTGGGCTTGCAAGTCAATGCCCAAAATTGAAATTCTGCACTATTGAAACAGAGTATTTATGTTGTACCCTAACCAGAACAGGCATAAAGCCACTGCCAAACAAAGTGCGGGCAATACTTGCAATTACACCGCCAAAACAAGTCAAAGACCTCCGTAGGTTTCTGGGCATGGTCGAGTACTATAAAGATCTTTGGGCAAGACATAGTGAAATACTTGGCCCACTCACCTCATTAGTAGGAGAGTGTGGCCATACCAAAGTCACCAAAGCCAAGAAAACCAAAAAGAAACCTTGGTATTGGGATGAGGTACATCAAATAGCATTTGAAAATGTGAAATCTACAATCGCAAAAGATGTAGTTTTTGCCTACCCTGATTTTTTAAAGAATTTGAAATATACACTGATGCCTCGTCTAAAAAACTTGGCTCAGTGATTGCTCAAGGTAATCAGCCTCTTGCATTTTTCAGCAGAAAATTGTTTGTAATGCGACAAAAATACAGCGTGACCAAATTGAACTACTGGCCATAGTGGAGACACTTAAGGAGTTCAAAGGCATGCTGTGGGGACAAACAATCAAGGTCTACACAGACCATAAAAATTTAATCCAAGATGCCCTTGGATTAACCTCAGACTGTGTTTATCGGTGGAGATTATTACTTGAAGAGTACGGTCCCAAAATTATGCACATCAAAGGCATCCATAACACTGTTGCTGTTGCCATCTCTAGGTTAGACTCAGGCCCAACCCAAGATGACAATGCTAATTGGATGACGTTCACAAAATGCTGGTGTCACTACACCGAGCATGTAATAAGTGCAGGACGCACTCATGATCACCAGGAAGATATTAATCTGGAGTTTGCTAATAACAGCGGCAAAGATGTAATTTACCCATCAACAGTAAAGGAAATTGCACAAGCCCAGACAACAGATGCAACTTTGAAGAATCTTAGTAAACATGATAAGAATTCCTCTCAGATAATAGAGGATACACCTTTATTATGTAAGGATGGCAAGATGGTCATCCCCAAAGTCCTTCAAAATTGAGCAGTTAGTTGGTATCACCACTATTTGCAGCATCCTTGACATACACGTCATGAAGAGATGTTGTATGCAGCAATGTATTGGAAGGGTATGAGCGTACCATCCTATCACATGTCAAAAACTGTCTCATATGTCAAGTCAACAAATGACACAAGCACAAGTATGGGAAACTCCCTACTAAGCTTGTCATCACAAACCCTTGGGAGACATTATGTGTGGACCTTATTGGTCCCTATACTCTCAAAGGTAAGGATGGGACAGAAATTGACTTTATGTGTCTTACTATGATAGATCCAGCTTTTAGTTGGTTTGAAATAGTGGAACTGCCAGTAACCACATATGTGGTTACTCCCATGGATACAAAGAGGCAAAAGGGCACTAAGACTCATAACACTCCTAAGTTACCATACTTTGACAAATCATCTGCAATGTTAATAAGACCTGGTTTAGCCGTTATCCACATTGTGAATACATTATTTATGGCAATGGAAGCAAATTCAAACTTCATTTCAAAGCCCTTTGTGAATCATATGAGATCAAGTGTAAGCCAACCAGTGTCAAGAACCCACACGCGAATGCAATACTGGAGCGGGTGCATCAAGTAATTACTGCAATGCTCCACACTACTTAACTAGATATGGACAATACAGTAGTTGCCAGTGATATAGATGCATTCCTAACAAACGCCACATGGGCCATTCACTCAACTTACCATACAGTACTAAAAGCCTCCCCAGTAGCAGCAATTTTTGGCAGGGACATGTTGTTCTACGTTCCCTTCCTTGCTGACTGGAATAAAATAGGAGAACATAGGCAACACCAAACAAACCTTAATACGATGCGGACAAATTGCTCATACCATGATTGGGACTACAAAGTTGGTGATCAAGTACTTCTTAGAAAGGATGGTATCCTCCGCAAATCAGAGAGTCTGTATGAAAGTGATCCTTGGACTATCACAACCATTCATACAAATTGGACAGTCAGGGTTCAATGCAGACCAAATCTGAAAGATTACATATCAGAAGAGTCACACCTTTTTAAACCAACAGACTTAACCAAGTACTAAGCAGGTTATTTTTTATGTGTCATCTCCCATTTCCATCTCAAACACTTGCCCTTTACCACACAGTCAAAGACTCTTCAGTTTGTTACACTACTTATATAAGAGACATGAAAGATTCTCTTACCTCGTATTGGGTTTTTCCTCTCTTCAAATCACCCTGATCCTCCATGTGCGGGGGCGAGTGACGTAGGCCAAGTACCTACCTTATTTAGTACCCTTAAGTACCAAATATAAACTCCCAAGTAAGACTCATCCTAACCTCCCAAGTGAGGAAGGATCCTGACAAGAGCAAAGCTCCATATCTTTGGATCTAAGTAACATGAGAACACCCCTGGAGAGAACACCCTCAAGAGAAGGGTATAAACATACCAGGATAGTGTAGAAATGTACACAAAACCAATTGTTTCGTTTTAGGATGAAAGGGTTTGCATTGTCCTTCCATCCTCATTTGGTCATTGTAATCAATAAACAATAAGCTCACAATGTATCAACACCAACTAAGTTGTACCACGTTTACCTACAAAAACAGTATTTAATATTTTTACCTCAAAACGGTTTTGGTCAGGCCTCCAAGACCTTTGACATTCAGACTCTGATCCCACCAATGGGTTCAGCGGAAGTCAGAGATCAAGTTGGGATGGCAGTGGCCTTAGTCACCCTAAATGTCTCCCTCCGGCCGGGTTTGTATACGAGTCATCTCCAATGTCAAGCAATGAGGAAGACCCCCACCTTGTTCTTGAATGTGTACCTGTACCACACCGGGTCCACCTACAACACTAACTCCTTTACTCCAAGGATGACTGCAAACTCCATGAGACCTCCTGCCCCACAGCTGGAGAGTGGTTTGTTTGGTGAAGTATGACGGCAGAACAAAGCACTCTCATTCCGGATTATCCATGCAATTCTCCAGCTCCAGGAGATCAACCAAGACTGGTCCTTGGTCCCCTTTGATTCTATCAGGAATGTCCTCATGGAGATTGCCTCAGCCCTTCTCACTTGCTACAGCACCCCCCTTTGAGGGGAGGAGGTTACCTTGGTCTCTGTTTGCTGGATGCTCGAAACCAGGGAAGAGTCCACTAGAGCCTCACCGGACCCATACATCATGGTATGGGCTTACAGTGGCACTGTCTCCCATTGTCTATTCACAAAGAACTGGCCTCCCCAACAAGATGTGGATCAGCTGCTTCCGTAGGAGGAAGCATGTCCTAGAGGGTAGGTCCACAGGATGGCTGTTTTCTTGAGAGGATGGGACTAGGAAAGCCTTCAGCTATTTTGACCTGCTCCTTCTGGACTTTTTAGGACAAGATCAAGATTCTGATGTCAATCATGAGCACATTAGATGAGCTCAGTGGCTTCAGTTTCTGAAGATCCATCAGGAGCTGAGCCACGACCCAAGCAACCAACGAAGGGGTCCCAAGCCCCTTCATTGAGTTAATAGGTCATGGGAGGAAGAAGGAATCTGCAAGAGGCTCTGAACCCGGCCTGTTTATGAGGCATGTCTACACTCCAGTGAGAAACTCAATCGAAGGTTTCCTGAGGTTCAGCTGAGGTCTGTGAGTGTAATATCAAGGGGGTTATCATTGACTAATGGTCTTTTATATTATCTTTTCCCAGCCCAATTACCAAGCTAGGTTGTAAATTCCAGAGGAATTCTGTCAGAATTCTGCGGTGCTCCGGAAAATTTGCTAATTTTGATAGTGACGTGATTACTGTGGTAGCAAGAATTACTTAAGTACTTTGTACAATACTTAAGGACTGTGATGCCATGATGCCACAAAATAAGGCTCATTTTGACAAAAACTACAGTAATATTTCTAGAACCTACAGTAATTCCTGCAGGAAAACCAAAATCAGAATTTACAACCTAGGTACCAAGCAAGCTTTCCTTGATAATATGGATGTGGGAGGTAAAGATAAGAGGTCATGTTCATCTTTGCCACTGTCCTTAGTTTCACATGTCCGCTGCATCCGTGCCAAAAAATTGTTGAAAAAGACACCATCCAGGACACATCCAGGGCACATCCAGGACATGTCCAGGACACGTCCAGGACATCTCCTGTTTTTCCTGTTTTCAAACAAGGGCACAGGACATCAAAATTTGGACACTGAGGACACCGAGGACATGAGAGGACATGGAGTTTTTACTGCATTTTAATGATCATTTATGAAACTTTCAGGTCAAGATGACATGTTCTATTGATGAATAAGTGTCTTATTTTGACTCTGTTAATGCTTTACATCAGTATACAGACTACACAACATACATTTAATAAAAGTGGTAGAATAAATTTACGTGGGATAAGCTATGCTTCATGCCATGCACTGGTTGAATAGGGGAACATCACCCAACACAATGAATACTATCAATCAATGTATGGTGAGCAGTTTCCTCAAACTAGATGTCCTATGGATTGAGTGATGCACAACATTTTGTAGTCTGGAGCATTCAATTTCAATGTGTTTTGAATGCAATGAGGTAGTGCAAAACAATTATTTCTGTAAATTTCACCACAACAGTGCTAAGTTGAAAATATTCAGACATTGGACTGTTTTAAAAAATGTTTGTGAAAGACAAGAATAAGGAGCGTGAATTCCTAGTCTGCAATGCATGCATTTGTGCCTTGGTTTTCCTATAGTTGTGGAGGAGTGGTAAGTGTTTCATTAAAAAAATTGTCAGGTGACGTGATGAAACACTGTGAAATTAAGAGAAAGGGGCAAGACTCTTACCTGAAAAATGAGCCGGCTGATAGCTGTTGTTGTTTGCGTTGAGGGGGGGCGGATGGGCGGCTGAATTAGATCTGTGGGCCAAGCGATGATGATTCTCGTGGAGGGGTGGTAAGTATTTAATTGAAAAAAATTGTCAGGTGACATGATGAAAAACTGTGAAATGAAGAGGAAGGGGCAAGACTCTTACGATACCTGAAAAACAAGCCGGCTGCTAGAGAACATGTACGTAAAACTGGGACTCAAACTTGCGGACATCTGGCCGACACGTGACCCAAAGCCGACATCATTCATCGTGTCGGGAAAAAAAACACGTGTCCGGGGAAAATCACCAACATTGGACATGTCGAGGACATGTCGAGGACATGTCGAGGACATGTCGAGGACATGTCGAGGACATGTCGAGGACATGTCGAGGACATGTCGAGGACATGTCCTTGCCTCCATCATGACAGTAGACCTGACATGATTGTTTTTGCTTTCGGGGCACACCCAGATGTAAAACCGATTGGTTTCTTTTCATGGGACTGTGATCACGGGATTTAGAGAGTATGAAAGGAGGGCACTCCCCCCCCCAACGATCTTAGTTATAAGTTTAATAGATCTTTATGTTATATCACCTTTGACCAATGTTTTGAGTAGGAGTGAATAGACGAGAAGAAGGAAAGACATCACCATGATGTTTTGATCTCTGTTTACCTTTAAAATTATATCTTATTTCAAAAGAATGGGCGCGATCACCTGCGCTGCGCATGCAAAGCATGCAAAGTGCACGTGCCCAATTGCAACCAAGGGTAGACAAGCCACGTTATTTTCAAACTATGACTTCCTCTGTTTCTACGAATTGCACTCTGTCTGTCTAGCATGCCACAGAAAATCTTGCAGTGGCTGCTAGTAATAACTTTAATTGATAATTATCATCAAGTAGTATATTTCCCTTAACCTCAAGGAAAAACGCCTTCTACATTATTTTGTACATTTATTTCCGGTGAACTGGGCAATCACTGAATTTCTCGTATATCTTGGACATGGGAATCCGTATTATCGCCAAATTGTACCTTTTGTTGGCTGTCTTGATTTTCAGGAGCGTCTCTTGCAGTCTTAAGTACTTTTCATTCCTTACCAATCACCGGGGGACCATGGCGTCCCGCCTCAGCCTAGCAGCGTCCTCTCGAACGCTCATCCACTCAATAACCACCAAACACCATCCCCACGATGTGACTTCACGCTCCCTCTCTCTCCTCATGACCAACCTCCTCTCCCTCCACCCCCCTCCGCACCACCGCCCATCACCACCCACCTCCCCCATCGTCCATCACTCTTACTCCACAACTTCCCACCCCCACAAAATCTACTCCATCAACTCCACCCTCTCGGAAGCCGAAATCCAAAAAATCATCGACGAAGAAGTCCAAAAACTCGAGGAAGAAAAAACCTCCAAACTCTACCCCGACTGGAAACCCGGCCAACGCAAACGACCGCTCGTCATGTCCCACCGTCTCGAGGACTTCGAGGAAGAAGCCTCCGGTGCTCCCCGATGGACACTCCGTGACAAACGATGCGGAGCTCTCGGGATCAAGGTGGGGATGATGCCCGTGTGGGATCAATGGGGAGAACGTCATCCCTGTACCATCCTATATCTTGATAACAATGTCGTCATTCGGAATAAAACGTCCGAGGGATCGGATGGATATGACGCCGTACAACTTGGGGCGGGGGAACGTAAGGCCAAACGTGTGACGAAACCGTTGTTGGGACATTACAATAAGTATGGGATTCGAGAACAGTTTCCGTACATTGTGCGAGAGTTTCGTGTTACGACGTCCGAGGCGTTGCCACCCGAGGGGTCCAGGATTCATGCGCGGCACTTTACGCCCGGGCAGAATGTGGATATTTCGGGAATATCCAAGGGGAAGGGATTTCAGGGGGGGATGAAACGGCATAATTTTGGGGGGATGCCAGCGAGTCATGGGACGTCCAAGTCGCATCGGGCGATTGGGAGTACGGGGATGTGTCAGGATCCTGGGCGGGTGTTTAAGGGGAAGAAGATGCCGGGGCGGATGGGGGGCGTGAGGGTGACGAAGCAGAATTTGAGGATTGTGAAGATTGATCGGGGGAGGAATTTGATTTATGTTCGGGGAGCGGTGCCGGGGAATAAGGGGGAGTTTGTGGAGATTCGGGATGCGGTGAAAAGGCCTTTGTTTGGGACGGACAAGTGTGAGGGGGGGAAGGAGAGTGCTTTTCCGCCGTTGCCTACGTTTGTGTATGAGGAGGGGGTGGATGGGTGTGGAGTGGGGGGATTTGAGGTTATGATGCCCATGCAGGAACAGGATCCTTTGGAGATTCTGGAAGAGGAGGCTTAGATTGGGTGCTTGCTTCGAGGATGTGAAAATGTTGTGTTTTTGTGCTATACAACAAGGTCAGGATAGCATGGAATGTAGGTGGGCCACTGCTATGGGGCACAATTGCTTTTTGTTACCAAAGCTGCAAAGCTGTCATTGATTTAAGACCAAGACTTCATGGTATTAATATTATATAGTCGTTTGGGCTCCACTAGAATAAATAGACACTGTTAGTTTTGTAGTGGTTAGATTTTCCCTTAGATAGATGCCATAAAAATGCTGAGAAGGCATGCACAGATGATGGCAACAGAGTGGGTGATGATTGGATGTTTTGACAGCACAGATAACTGTCCACATCTGAAGAGCAAAAACTATAGGCCCCACATCAAATACATGGAACATGATGTTTGGTCCTCAATCACCTGGTTAAGCCAATAGGGTGTGCCAATATCCCATTCTCAGCACAGCACAGCCAATCACATTTCATTACAGATAGCCTAACAATGACACTTCATCATTAGTACAAACCCAATATGAGGCTTGACCAGAAACCAATATGTTTTCAGCTGTTACACAACTGTCATGGAAATTCTTATTTTTCTTAAGGCTCTCATCCCTCATGCATCTATTGTAAAACCACCATAAATATAATATGAGTTGTGATATAATATATCTAGTATCCTCTCAAACTTTGTCACTGTAACCATTTTGATTGTCCGACTTGTACTCATTCAAAATGTACTACGTAGTGATTTGTTCATCATCAAAGTAAGGTATGGCATCCTTCACCCTAGCATATATATCTTCACTACCAACTACAAGTTTTGAAATATCTTCACGTACGAGTACATAGCCAATGTTTCACACCTGTTCTCACACTAAGTTATGCTACCTTGTAGCTAACATGATCAGCAATTCAAGTAATTTCAGGGCTAGAAAAATTACAATGAATATGGTAATCCAAGGCCACTTGTGATACAACTTGGTGTGGAATTCCTGAACCCAACGGTCACAACTCGTCATAATGTTTGACAACTCATATCCAGTTGGTTCTAGCAAAAAAATCCACATCCAATGAAATAGATTCTATATCTAATGCCTTATAATCCTTGTATTGATGAATTCTGGAAATCACAACAAAGATTTGTCCAAAATATGTTGATATTCACAAGATTGAAAGTAGCAGTTATTAATTTGATACTCTCTCTCTTGATGTGCATCATCACAAATAAGATCTGCTATTAAAAATCTGTATATGTGGTTATAGTACTATGCTAATATGAGTTATCAAGTCAGAAATAGTCTGTTATATTTGTCATAAGACAATATACCCAGTTATCAATATTCATGCCAAAACCTAGACTTCTGACATCATCATTTCTTCCATCAACGGAGTTGGAGGAAACATATGCGTGGAAGGGATAGGCCCTAATGCAATTCTTCAGGGATCAAGCAATGATTTTTCTCATGTTTCTAGCTCAACAGAAAAATTGCAACCCATCTTTTTTGGATCTTGAATCTTGGTAGGAGCAACACTCAAATATGTCTCACAGGGAACAATAGTACAGTTTTCCGTCATGAACGGGACAATAATAGTTTGCTATCATTAATTGATCATGCTGCCACTGACCTGAGAGATGTTCCATAAGAGCTACATACAAAACATAACCGTGGCACTATATCTTTGTTGTATTGGAGAGTTTTGTGTGTGCGTGTGTGCGACACACCATCGGGACCACCATTGTTTTTCCAGAAGTATACGGTCGTGAGTGTTTGTGGTGGATGTGATGGAGGTGTCCACATAGTACATTACAAAAAACAAAAAACAAACACAAGATAGTCTCATGTGGCGCAGGGCGCAGAACCCAAAAAGCAAGTCCTCCAAAATTAACTTGAATGGGAAGACATAGTTTCTATTTCATCTGCAATTTGAGAACCATCCATGGTCCAGAAACACTCACAAAATCAGCAATGGTATGGTTGATTAGAGTCAGTTCATCATTGCTATTTGGTTGAAATAATAACATTGTTTAGTATTCCTTTATGGGCACGCTCACAGGAGCATAGAAAGCAATCATGATAAAAAATTAAAGATATAAACTTGAGCAGATGGGTTTTGCATACATAAGATACAACGAAATAGTAGAGTAGGTTTGTTTGAATTCCGACGATGTTTTTTGTGTATTGTACAGCTGATATTATATGTGTGTGTCATAATGATATTGGTCTAGCTCTGTAGAGGGATCCTAATCGCCTTGTCTTTGAACACGTCGTATATAACTCCTCTTTGCAATTTCCCGGCCTTGGACGCAAAGTTCCGTGATCATCTTCATAATTTTTTTTTTCGCACAAGTTTCATCCGATGAAGGACAGACGCGTTTCACAATGAGTTGTGAGCTCTCACAAATAATTGTGAGGGTTGGCTCAGTCTCTCACAAATAATTGTGAGGGTCGGCTCAGTCTCACAACCTTTTTGGAGACTCTCCATGCGCAGTCACGCACACAATTATGACGAGGTTCAGGGAAATGTGATAATATTTTTTTATATCATCTTACATCTATCAATTATCCTCATCTACTGTATGTCATAATAGTTTAGTCAACTTCTCACATAAGGTTTCAACATGATGTACACAATGATGATAGGTCTAATTGATTTTATTCCTTAGTGTGATCAGAAGATATGGTGTGAAATAAATTAGTGTATGACCTGAATGACATGATGCTAATATGACAAAGCTAAGAGAACTTTATTTCTCCCAGATGAAATAATGTTTTTAATCACAGTATTCCACTGAAGTACTCCATCTTTTGCCATACTCAATGAAAATTTGCTCCAAACCAACAATGGCACGAACACACATCCAATGATCACAAAAGAAAATACACCACTGTTGCAAAAGAATGTCCCATTCTTTGCAGCATCACTTAATGTGTGTATGTTTACTACACACCCTCTTCTCCTCCTCTTCTTTGCAAAAGGAAAAAATAGTATGCGGGGGCTTTAACTCAGTGCACTGCCTCAGCTCTATGAACTCATCAGCTACCAACTTTTCATGTGTGTCCAATTCCAACATGAGCCCGATTCTGAAAATTTGCAAATCATTGTAGAGTCCACATAAGTTTTGGGCACACGCATCCAGCAGATTCCACCAAACGGAATCAAAAGCGTCACACTTCATACTTCAAAGCCGTAATCTTGAATTTGTGACTGTAAAATGTCTTATCCCAGTTTGGCATAGAAAGATCAGCATCACCACTGAGCAAGCAATCACTGCCATTTTTTGTGACATTTTTCAAGCTATAAACAAGATCAGGCCAATTCAGGATGAGTGAATGAAAAATATGCAATTAATTGTCATTTTTACCACATAGTACTCTAATTCCATCAGAGACATGGTGAAGGGCCTTACCCATATTTGAAATATCTTGGGGGTCAATTCCCATCATCAGAGCCTTTGGCATTTGTACAAAATGAGATTTGATGGAATACACATTCATGAACATTACCACAAGAAATGGAAAAGAACATGCCTCCAGGGGGACTAGAGTGTACACCTTATAATTTTGCACATCATACAGATGTCCCCACATCCAGTGGTGCTGCGGCATTCAGTTGTGACATTTCTGTGAACCAACTCACTGCACCAAATTTCCAAGGCCTTTAGTAATCATAATCTTTACTCATCAAGTATACATCACCAACTGCCGTTGAATTTTGATTGATAAGAATTAGTTCCATGAAGAAACAATCAATTGGAGCAGAGAGATGGTAGGCTAGTGTGTCTGGTGGTATAGAACAAACTTGCTACAAATGATGTTGATTGGGAAGGTGCATGTTTTGGTTCAAAAGTTACACCCCCTTGTGTGTGTATGCGTTCACATGCATCACTTGGATGAAGGATGGATTGGTTCCATTCACCATGGCCCACAATAGCACCATGTCTTGCAGTGCGATAGAATACTATAATATGATATTTATTTCTTTGCCAGCCACCTCGTGTCATTGTTGGAGCTTGTGTTTCATTGAAGTGAAATAGTTTAACGAAACTTTGTTAATATCATACAATTAGAAACCTTCATGTGTCAAAATTCAACTACGAATTCATGAAAGATGAAGGAATATGTAATTAAGCTTCACATGAACATTTCTCATTTTAATCCTGTAAGTACAAGTCAATGGAAAAACGCTAATCAAACTTTACTTGACATTCTGAGATGAAAGATACTCTTCTCACAAGTTCTTCAAATGTATGTCAGGCGAAATTCATGGAGCATAAGTAATAATTTGAATCACGGAGAAAACAAACACGTTAAAAAGATGAAAAGACAAAAAAGATGAGAAGAAGACAAACAGATGACTAAAGGATAACCTACATGTTGTGGAGAAAGCCAAAAAAATTAAACACTAGAAGACTACTAAACAACTATGTCTACTATACACCTTTCATACAACATAAGCTACTTTTCAATAAATTGTTCAATAATTAGTATCCTCATAATTATACTAAATATTACTTTATCATCAAAATGCTGCAGTAATTATCATCATGCATCCATTGTACAAAATAGAACCCAAAAATATAGCAGTGTAACCATAAGTATGGTAAATCACAAACTGGGCAAAGTGCCCTCATCAGGATCCACTCCACACCCATTTTCCCCATTAGGCTGAAAACTAGTAACATTCCTTTGGCAAAGATCCTCATGGCGATAGAACATTGTATTGTCAATGTGGTTCACAAACGAATCCTCCAACATCGACCCGACAGAACCAGAATTGCTGTGTTGCACGTGATGATTGTTTTAGTAACGACACTGCCGATAGGCAGGCGGAGGACGCCGATGGTGAGGAGGAGGAGGCTGCTGAAAAGGAGGAGGAGGAGGAGGCTGCTGATAGTTGAAGACAAAGGAGGATTGACTTGTCAAGGAGGATGCAGAGGAGGAACATCCCTTGGAGGGGTGAAGGCTGTTGTGCTGACCCTCATTTTACTTTCACTGTCGACAGCGTGGTATTTTTCTTGACCTGTCAAGATAACACATAGGATCTTCGGGGGCTGATACTCAGCCCCATGAGGAACACTTGGATGCTCAACCAGGAAGTCATAGAACTCCCTGTCAACAGGCATGTCCAAAATGATTTCCTTGGAGGTGACGACTGTCTCCACAGGAAAATCAAGAGGCCCAACCTTCTGCTCCGTCAACCAGACCCCATCAAGGGAGCCGTTGTTGGTACGACAAATCCTTCCCAGTGTGCTCCGAAGAGATGCTTCCGTTCCTGGCATGAAATCCCTGCTGCCATCAAATTGTAGGAATGGCACGGGGATCTTGAGGCTGTAGGAGAGGTAGTTTCCATCTGCACTTACCCAGATGTTGCACTTGTTGATCGAGAGATCAAATGCGAGGAAGTCCAGCACAAGGGGCTTCTTCCCATCAGCTTGGAAGTTCGTTTCCGCACCAAGGAGGGGCAATGTGGCAGTAAGATTGTACATTCCACCAAGAGAGAAGTTACTCACTCTTGCAGTAAGGGCATTGACGGTTCGTCCAGGAGGCTCTTTGTTAAGGGGAGCAGGAGCGGGAGCTGGTGGTGCTGGATAGGGCTGTCTTCTTTCTTCGTTGTCTTCGTCTTCTTCGTCTTCTTCGCCACCCGTGAAATCGGCAGCCACTTATGCATGAAGGTGAGTACCATGTTGAAGGATAATAAACATGAAAACATAACATGAACTTACCAGTTCTCCTTGGGAGATAAATTCCTGTTTCGTAGTTTGCAAGTGCGTTTTTCAACCGCTTGTGAGCCTGATGCTTCCTCTGTCGATTCGAGAGGTCACAGTACTCCAAGAAATACTCCTTGTTGTAGAAATCAAGGATATCAGGAGTAATGCGGTCTATATTTGAGATGTCAATCTCACCGCTTTCGATGTGGGTGGCAAGGAGTCATTTGGCGTTGTCGTCCCACCTCCTCGGCCCGTTGTTGTGCAGCATGGTGAGGTTGTGTCATCACAACACGGGAGAGTGGTGTGCACCAGTCCCGTGATGGCTACAACATCACAACCTTACAATATCAGAATATAGTAGTATTGTATATGGTACCACTTAGAAGTATAGTACGATTAAACATAATTTCATCTTTTCATCATCTTTTTATCTTTCATCATCTTTTCATTTTTCATCTTTCTTGAAATGATGCTACTATTTCCTAAGTGAAAAATGAATCCTTTTTACATCTTTTCATTTTTTCATCTTTTCATCTTTTCATCTTTTCATCTTTCTGACGTGTTTGGTTTCACCGTGATTCAATTATGCTCCAAGAATGATTCTGAGAAATATTTTGAGAGTAACTTCCCATAAATCGGGAAATCGTGCATGATTGAATAGTTCTTTCTCATACATGCAAACGGTCACGACAAGCTTCACTACCTTGTCGTAAACGAATTAATAGCTGAATTGAACACATGCCTTTTTCTATATCATACCTCATTTCACAAAGCTTCATTAAATGACTCCATTTTTGTTGTGTCCACATCGCCAAAACACGAGCACCACAAGTGACACGAAGGATTTTACTGCATGTCTATCACTTGCCTCTCTCTAGGCTGTTGTGGGCCATCGTGAGAGTGTGACACAATCCAACTCTGCTATACATAATGCTCGTACCTTCTTCCACATTTGCCCGAACAACAGCATTCGTTATTGTACAAGTTCGTCATCCTGGTTCGGCAAGACACTATCCCACCATCACTCCACTGCAACTGATTGTTTTGTAATGGCACCAAGTTGCATCAACCCAATCCACCAAAATCCAACAACAATTGATGATGTATACTTGATGGGGAAGGATATGATGAACAAAGGCCAACTGAAGCTTGGAAATCTTGGTGCAGGGAGGTCCGAAGATTGTCGGTTCAGGGAAATGTTTGGATTAGAAGCCCCAGCAGCACTGGATGCACGGAACAGACTGTGTGGGTACAATTTAGTCCCCCCAGGAGGCATGTTTTTCCATTTCTTGTGGTCACTATTGTTCATGAAAGTGTATTCTGTGGAGGTGGATTTGTGTGCAAATGCAGGAGGCTCTGATGGAGCAGTTGACCCCAAGACTTTTCAAAAGTGGGTATGGCCCTTCATGTGGTAAGAATGAATTCATTCCTTTTTTCATTCGATCATTCCTATTCCTGAATAGGCCCTAGATCTTGCTCGGCTTTGCGCTATGAAGTGGCGCTTTCAATTCAGTTAAGTGAAATGTGCAGGATTTATGGGCCCAAACCTCCTGGACTCTACAATAATTTGCAAATTTTCAGAATGGGGCTCATGTTGGAATTGGATGCAAATGAAAAGGTGGTTGCTGATGGATTTATAGAGCTGAGGCACTGCACCAAGTTAAAGCCCTGCATACTATTTTTTCATTTCGCAATGAAGAGGAGGAGAAGCGGGGTCGTAGCAGACATGAACACAACAATAGACGCTTCAAGGAAAGGGGCATTCCTTCACAACAATGGCGGCATTGCTTTTGTGATCATCAGGATGTATTTCGTGCCATTGCTTGTTTGGAACAAATTTGCTTTGAGAATGGCAAACGATTGAGTACTGTGGAATGCTCTGATTAAAATCATTCTTTTGTTTGAGAGAAGTAATGAAGTTCTCTTAGTTTTTGTTAAATTGTCATCATTCAGGTCATAAAATAATTTGTTTCACAAACTATTATGTTCTGATTACACTAAGCAATAAAATCATTAAGACCTATCATTATTGTGTATGTCATGTTGAAACCTCATTTCCCGTGAAATGTAGTGAACTACATGACAAACAGCACATGACATTAAGCGATTGCTCTACTATGATATCAATTTTTTTATCACATCTTTCTGAACAGTGCTGGTAATAACATAATGAGAAAGATAGTAGCATGAAAAGATTATCAAAAGCTAAAAGTGTCACAAAAATGAACAATGACAAAAAATGTTGTGATGAAGTAGGTAGTAAGTACAACACAACACCTCCTATTACAACATATGAAATATTGTACTGTTTTGTTGTTTATCCATCACACAACTGCATTAACATCACTCTCCTGTCGTTATTCACACAACTTGACAATGCTGCAGACCAGTGGTCCTAGAAGGTGGGACAAAATGCCAAAAAACTCCTTGCTAGCCACAGCGAAAGGGATGAGATTGACATCTAAAACATTGAACACATCACACACAAGACTCTCATTTCTACATTGAGGGGTATTTTTTAGAGTACTGCAATGAAATCATCAGGCTTGCAGCGGTTTGAACAATGTCTTTGCAAACAATGAAATGGAAATTCTTCTTGGAACAGGAAAGTTCATTTTGGTTTTTCATGTTATAAGATTCAACATGGTACACACCTTCACACATTACATGTAACTTGTGATGCACATGAACAATACAAAGCAAACAAAATGCCTTATGCTCATATCTGACATTCCCATCCAGTACCACCAGCTTCAGCTCCCATCAACCAAGTGCCCCCCGCCACCAATACCCACACTGCATGAGTGAGTAAGTTCTCTCTTGGTGTTGGCATGTATATCTAAATGCCCCTTGTTCTCATCAGTGCCACCGCCAACTATCAAGCTGATGGCAAGAAGTTCCTTGTTCTTTACTTCTTGGCTTTGGTCTGGCCATCAAAAAGGACAACATCTGCGTGACTTTGTCTCCTACAGCATCAACATCCCTGTGCCATTCCTACAATTTCATGGCAACAGAGATGTCATGCAAGTGATCTCTCTCTCTCTCTCTCTCTCTCTCTCTCTCTCTCTCTCTCTCTCTCTCTCTCTCTCTCTCTCTCTCTCTCTCTCTCTCTCTCTCTCTCTCTCTCTCTCTCTCTCTCTCTCTCTCTCTCTCTCTCTCTCTCTCTCTCTCTCTCTCTCTCTCCTATTTTGCACGCTCTCTTTCTCTCCCTTATCTCACCCCCAATGGGATCTGGTCAATGGAGCCGAAGGTTGGTCCTCCTTATTTTCTTGTGAATACAGTCATCACCTCCAGGGAAATAATTTAGGACATGCCTGTTGACAGAGAATTTTATGACTTCCTGCTTGAGCATTGAGCATCCTGCATCCAATCCTCCTGGGGCTGACTATCAGCCCACGAAGATGCTACGTGTTGTCGTGACGGATCAAGAAAAATGTCACACTGTCAACGGTGAAAGAAAAATAAGGGTTGGTACAAGGGCCTTTTCACTCCTCCAAGGAATGTTCCTCCTACACATCCTCCTGGTGGACAAAATGGTACTCCAAAAATCTATCCTATCCTCCTCTTTTGCATCCAAATCCTCTAGCCTTCAATCACCAGTAGCCTCCTCCATCTCCTACTCAGCAGCAACGCCCACCACCACCCCATCAGCCTCCTCCGCCTCCTTATCAGCAGACTCATAATCAAAGCAATCAACATGGTCACTACAACAACACCGGTTTCATCTGGTCCATGTAGGTGGATTTGTTTATGACCCCATCTGAACAATACAATGTTCTATTGTTGTGAGTAGATTCAGCGGAGGAATAATGTTAGTTTTCAGCCCGAAGGAGAGAAGGGATTTAGACAGGATCCTGATGGAGGTTCTTTGCCCAGTTTGTAATTTTTTCCAAATTTTTGGTTATTCTGCTATAGTTTATTGATCCTACATGATGGAGTGGATTCATTATTATGACTACAGCACTTTGATTATAAATCCCAGTTAGTTGATGACTGACAGTACTGATAATGTGAAGCATTAATTGGATACTATCAAGATTTTTTTTTAAATCTTAGTTGTGTTTGAAACTGAGCCGTTTTCTCCTTCTTCTTTTTCTTCTTCTCCTTCTTCTTCTTCAGCGAGACAGTTTTTTTGCTTTTTGCCAAAACAGGTACTGACCATGAAGTTGATGTCAACTTACCTGTAAATAATTCATTTTTCGCTTGAACTTACATGGGTAGTTATATTGTCCTAAGTAATTGCCTACCTTTAAAATTATATCTTGTGATTAGGTTGAAAGAACAAAGTGTCAATTTTTACAAGAATGGTAATATGGTAACTTGAACAACGTGTCAATTTTTGAGAAGAATGGTAATGGTAACTTGAAGTGATAAAAGGCTCGCCCTACAACAATTCATTCCAGATAAAAACACAATCACGATCGTTTAATAGAGAAAGCGATCATGAGGCTGATCGAGACCATATTCGTCAACGGGCTGCTCCTCGACCTCTCCCATCTTTTGGAGGCTTCTCCGCGACCCGTCTGGTCAATTTATGAGTCACGTGAACTCGCATATCATCCGGGCTGTTGCGAATTCAAAAACGACTGATTGAATGCAACTCCTCCTCACCCTCAGAACAAACTTGGGCAATATTTCTATATCTTGCAAAACTGATGGGATAGAAACCTGATGTCACCGAAAAACTATTCATTCCACGTAAAAACCTATGCCAGTCTTGGAACCTGGCGCAATTTCAGCTGCCACCTCGTCATAATCAACGAAAATGACTTGAAAGCTTGAGTTAACTTGTGAGACGAGAACTTCAAGGGGATTGATCGGTCATTTTAATGTGACTCTTGCCTTTATGGGGTCAGGAGTACTGGTTTTAGGCATAAATGTCTCAGAACTAGCTAGAGAGTAGTCTAGGCCCTAGTATTTTTTTCTATATATATTATGTATGTAATACCTACTCTAGAGGGTAACGTTTATAATATCTCTACCATATTTTTTCTTATATGACAAGTCCAAAAACTGTTCAAAGATACATATCTCTATGAACTGAAAGTAAGTGCCTGTTACATGTACACAATTATTGGATCCCCCTCCTATTTACCAAAGTACTCATTTGTACCAGGAATTGTACTGCAGAGGAATCAGTTTTTTCATGTCAGTGTTAGTGCATTTCATTTGTGGTGAGTTTTGATGTAAATTGATAGAACTCGTGAGCAGGTAGGAGTTACGTGGAGCAATACATATTGCCGTGATGGAAATGAATAAGGCTATCACTTTGTGATGACAAGTGGCTCTTAAGCATGAGTTAAGTGCATGAAAATGACATTTTTTGTAACTGTTGGAGTCTTGACCAAATGATGCGCAGACCTTGCCATCCAAGAAATACGATAGTCGTTTGAGTTGCTGTCTTTGCACTCTACACACCTCCTTTGTCACATATTTCCCCATGTCCTACGCAAATTTCTGCGATTTCCGAACCAACTCTTTTTTTCACACAATCTTTACCAATGACTGGTGAGCTCACAACTATTTGTGGTGATCGGCCCCATCACACAACTTTTTTCACAACTTCTTTTGCACACATGCGGGCGCTCACAATTTATATACATATTCCTTTCCCACTTACTTGGTCGAAATGAGATCAACAATAAGATTCAAATCTTGTTTTGCAAAAAGTTGTTTCGAGTGCAAACAAGTTGAGTGTGAGTTCGAGCTCTAAGACAGCATCTAATCACCTCCTGTGATTGTAAAACGGGTTCTCTAGCCTCAAAAGCTTATCTATGTTTTACATGCTCTTTTAAGAAAGGCGAAAGGCAATACATCTATAAGAGCTTTTAGTTCTTAGAACCTATGGCCACACCTCACAACCTCAGGGCTTAAGCCTCACTGCATTGGGTGTCTGCTCACAGCTTAATTGTGCCTCTTGCGTGTAGAAGCATTTGTGGTCTTTTTTATGCATGTGCATATAGGCAACATGCTCACTCTGCTAGATGAAGCAGAGTATACCCGTGTCAGCTGGGAACAAGGCCTAAGTGAATTGTCTGGGTCTATTTATATGACTACATGTTGAAGGCCATGTGTCACGCCTTGTAAGTTGAACTCACAACAACATGAAGTTAGCGCTTTTTTAGAGTTATTGTTCTCTAAGTAGAAACTTACATGTATCAACTTCGATGAAAATAAAAAATGGCACCTAATTTCTTGCAATATCCATACGTGAATTCGTGTGTGCACGACTTATTACATACACCTTGATAGTCGACTTAAAACGTGTAATTACACTCACGACACATGTTAGTCATATTTTGTTGAACATGAGCTGAACATGACTACGCTTATAAAATTCGTTTGTACTACTTATGTTAAGTATCTATCTCACAACCAAGGTTGGACTAAAGGGCTTTTAGACATCATGTGCGACATGCGAGCAAAGTTCTAACTGGCTTCCAGTGTTATCTTTATTTAGCGAAACAAGACTTCTTCGGGTTTGCATGCTCTTACTGCTGCTAAAAATCTTGCAACGGCTGCTTGTAATTTTATGTTTTATCTTCCTCATCAATTGCATGGAAGCTGTAGAGTATTTTGCAGAGCCAATCACATAATAGCCTGGTCCTAGTCGTCTTTTAGTAGTTCATCATTTTTTTAGGCTTTTCCGGAACCTCGACACATGTTACCAGTTCCCACGGACGTCGGGTCGAAAAGAGATTCAAATATAATATTTGAATATTGTTTTCGGGAACGTCTCAAAATAATATTTAATTCCTATGTGACGCGTGAGGGTCGTTGATTCTTTTAAGTATTCCCTTGTTTTTAAGTAATACATTTTTATACGTCGCCGTCGTGCCGAAACAGTTTTGATTGTGTGAAGTCGAGCGCAAAGACAAATTTATCACAGAACTTCTTGTGACAGCGAAAAAAAGATGTTTGTGATGTCGAACGCTAGTAAATACACGGCCTAATACGGTATTGTACCATATGTACAATTTTTCGGTGTTCGTTTGTCCTACGCGACTGGAAGGTTTCTTTTGGGTGGCTATTGTACAATACTTTACAATACCATACCATACCCTACGCCCTACCATCTCCTACCATACCATACACCTTTGTTACTACAGAAGAAAAGATTGGTGAGCAATTCATTCGGACGTCTATTCGAATTCCATCAACATTCTACATCTTTGGACATCTTCTTCACGTGTGTGGCGTAACCTCACCATTCTCTGTCCTTGGTCGTCATAGGAGGAGATCACACAACAGGTGTCGGAAGAATATAACATATGATGAATTCGACGGACCTTAATATTCCATGAATGAAGTCAGCAAAATAATAGCGAAACCAACTTGAACCAATCACAAAACCTCATCAAAACAAAGACATCAAACATATCCACGATAATTACTATTAAATTGAAATACGTATCACAATCGACGAACCATCTCGTGCGAGATTATGTCCTGTCGGGATCGGTCCTCAATATCCATCGATGATGGCAACGATGAAGGCCCTCAAGATGACACAGTCAAGATTTCCGTTATTCGCTCCTCAGATGGAACTCAAAGCACAGTGAGTTAATGAATTCGTCGCAACAAATTGCTAAAATGTCGCTACGTTTCATCACATGTTGACTTACCGACGACAATCATCATCACTGGTTTCATGCGAAAACTCGTCTTCTTTCAACGCTCCCAGCTGTCAGTACCATCCGACCTAACGAAAACCACACTTAACAACCTTAAAGACTTGATCTCCAAAGACCCATCGCTTGGTCCTCTCACAAGGGAACAGCAACGCTTATTCCACCTGGGGAAAGAAATCAAGTCGGGAAATCGATCCTTGAATGCGTTGGGAATCGGAAAATTCAACGTCTTTTCGATTCATATGCATTCGACGAGGCCCAAAATCTACGAGTTAAATGACGACGAAGAGGTGGTGGATGTTACAGACGTCTCCGGGAATGCGACACCCGGGAAAGAAGTAGGGAGCGAGAGAAGAAGACAGAAACCAGAAGAAAAGGTCGTGGAGCTATTGGATAGTGATAGTGATGATGATGTGGCTGAAATAGTCCATGTGTCGGAGAATAAAAGACGCAGAAGAAATTGAGCTGACCTTTTGAAAACGACCTTTCTGGAGATCTCCTTACTTGGCTATTTGGCCATATTCGTAAGAAGAGCAGAAAAACTGCGAAGACTCGGTCTCGACCGTTGCCAATGCATAAAGTAAGTCATCAGTTTATGCCCACATATCGTGTCCAGCTGGTACTGCTTCTCATCATGGTTAGAAGGTGCAGTGAAACGAGTGCACACATATCTGAATGGTAAATGATCAGATATATTGTAGCACCGTCCATCAGCTCCACACAAAGAGCCGAGGGTTCAACCATCCACAGTTTCCATGCATAAAGTAATTTTCAGTTTGAGTTCAAATACATGCTCAGCGGTTGCACCTAGTTCATGATTGGAAGCTGAGCAAGACTTGGCATCTGCAGTTTCAATGCATAAAGTAATTCCTTGTCTTAGTGCACGTCACATGCACAGCGGTTACACCTTGACAGGAGGTGGGGTCATCAATAGGTGAAAAAACGTAACGCGATTTGAATTGTCTCCTCTGAGACTTATTGTAGCACCCTTTACCAGAAACAAATATGCTGAGAACCTCTTGTCAGTCTCGTGAAGACGGGCACAGTCTCAGTTGTTTTCAAATGGTATCTAAAGACATTCCGTTTATATAGCTCTCCCTTGTGATGAAAGTAACCTTCGAGTCACTATAGAAGCTTTAATGATACACTTATTCAATAAGTCTAGCTAAGGACTTGATGTTTTTAGTAACATAAACACAGCTCACACTTGTGTTGGATATTGGCCTTGACATGATGGATAGGTTCCATGAGACACACGTCTGATCAAAACATGTTTTCCCGGATTTCTTGTCCTTGTCATCAACACATTTTTTATTACATTTGGTCTAATGTACATAATGGACTTGCTTCCCTGCCACCAGGAATACTTTTCAAAGGTGCTGTACTTACAAAGGAGGCACATTGATAAAACATTCATGCCTGAACACAAAATGATCCGGTCTCTCAAGAAGCTACACTCTGTGCATTAACTTGAAAACACTTTCTCTTCAAAGAAGTATTTCCAAAGTGTCCATCAATCGGATTCCTCCTCGTCCACCTCCTCCGCACTAGCCTCATCCTCCACCGGCTCCAACCCCAAATCATTCTCCTCATCCTCATCCTCCTCTTCATCCAACCGACCCAACCCCACCACACTCCCGTCCTGCACACTCCCCGCCACCGAAACCGTATCCCTCGAATGAATACTCTGACTCCCCACCGAAACATTACTCCCAAACCCACTCAACGAACACGAATGCGTCACCGACGGCATACTCATACTCGCCGTCCCCCCCGTAGAATAATCGGACTTGAAATATCCCAAATCGGTAAAGGCATGACAATCCTCGAGTGTTTCCTCACTCAACCGTTCATTGACGGGAGTGAGCCCCCCGCTGGCCGTCTTACCCTCCGGTGCCGCGAGGGGACCGCATCGTATTTCGTGTGGCAGGGGTGGATCGAGATCGATGAACCCCAATCGATCCAACAGCAAGTCCGGATCGAGGGAGTGTGGGTCCACCGCCGCGGCTTGACTGCCACAACCGGACGGTTCCATCGAGGAGAGGGTGACGGGACTCGTGGAACGGGAGGAATTGTTGCTGAGAAGGCCGGAGGCGGAGCGGGTTGGACGTCCTCGGGAGGTGGAGCGGGAACGTCTCCCGCGCGGTGTGGTGGCGGAGGAATCGAGGTTGAGTTTTCCCTCGGAATTGACCTTGGGGAGGGTGAAGGATCCGGTGAGGCGGGCGGGGATGCGGAGGGCGTGGAGGTGCATGGGTGCGGCGTTGATGTCGTCGTCGTGGGGTTGGTTTGGGGGGGATTCCTGTGGGGGGTGTCTTCGTCATCTTCGAGGATGGCTACGGCGACGTCGCTGGCTTCGGAGAGGAGCGAGTCTTCGTCGTTGAAGTTGGTGGCTTTGGGGGAGATGTCGGGGTTCGTTTCGTGGGGTACGGCGTTGTGCATGATTCGGGAGGTTACTTGGGGATTCGTCATGGCTATGGGGAAGTGGATCTGTTCGATCGCGTAGAATATAATAGATTTTGTATGATGTGGAATGATCTCTTGCTTCACTTTTGAGCAGTATTGGGTTATTTCAATATATGAATTGATTGAGATTGATTGTGATAGATGATGCTATTGTATCAACGATGGTGTCGACGGTTATGGTCTCTCGACTCTGTCGTGAGTCTTTCAGGGTGCTGCAGCTCTTTCTCACGTGCTGTTCTCTTTCAATAGGAAGCACTTGAGTTTTTACTTGCTTTTACTTCTATCGTTGTCGTGGATGACACAATTATCATCATCCGGTATTCTGCCGAAGGTGTGATGCCACATGAACATTTTTTTCATAAAAAGCAAGGCAGCACAAGGCAATCATCACAATCATACGTACTGTACAATATTAATAATAGGAAGGTATGGTTGCTGTTATCCATGCATGGTGGACATGCGGGTGAGGAGGGCTCTTCTTTTTTATTCCCGCCAATTTGCCCGGAATCTTGACTTCTTGGACGCTCTTCCGTGACGTCACGATTGCTTCGACAGATGTCAAGGTTCCTCCTCATATTAAAAACCTCAAATATGTTAGGACAAAGTAGTACTAAGGTATGTTGGATCGAGAAACCTGGGATCATGATATTATGCGGTTCAAATAAACATAAAGTTACACACGTAGAGCTTATAGTCTTTTAAGCGACTGCTGGGTGCAAAACAAGATAGAGCATAACCTTTGTCCATGAAGGTTTATATTCCTCCTGGCGACACCATCGGTGGCCTATTTCGCTGATTTTTCGCATGGTACATTGAATGCCAAGCCCCAATGAGGCGCCAATCAACGCACCGTACGCGTAGTCTGCGACAAACGCCCCCCCAACCTGCTTCACATGAACCAGACAAAGCATACAGGCTCGCTAGAAGCTCTCTCTCGCTCACGCGACGTAAATTAATAATAATTTTCTTCGGTGCCAAAGAATATAACTCCAAGGTCGCACACATCACATGCACCAACTTTCTCGTCGTCTCTCATCCATCGACCGAACCATCCATCCGTAAACAGCTTACAAACTCCACCACTAAACACACCCACACGCCCCAGAAGAGTACCATGATGATCCATCAATTAGCTATATCCGCCCTCCTCCTCGGCACCTCGGCCGCCGCGAAATCCTCTGCCAAGCAACGCAATAAATTCATGGCCGAAATGAAATCCGCCAACCTCTCCCTCCACCCCTCCGAACGCCACCTCACGAAAGACCAGACGCCCAGCCTCGAAACCTTCTCGGACATCGTCAACGGCAACAGCGACCGATCCAAGAACTACCGCAAGAAGATCCTCTCCAAGGCCAAGTACGTCTCGCCCGAAGAAGTCAAGGAGCGAGAGAGGAACCTCCAGAACTACTACGCCAACGGCAAGTACAACTACAACAACGGCCAGGGCGTCAGCTCCCTCTACAGCGAGGACTCCAACGGAGACTCCTACGTAGGCTCCGGCACCTTCTCCAACGCCTTTGGATTCGATCCCACCGACTACTCCTTCGCCTACCTCCGCTGTGCCGAGGTGAGACAGTTCGACGACGAACTCGCCGCCGAAGAGGACTCGCCCAGCGTCTTCTCCACCAAGCACTTTGCCGTCTTTCGTTTCTGCCCCACCACCACTTGCGAGGGTATGACGGAGAAGCAGATCGAGGCCGAACGCCAGGAGGAGTATTACGCCTACGTCAAGAGTCAGAATCAGGCGTATGCCGAGAGTCAGATGGCGGCGTATTCTCAGGCGAACAATGGGAATGCGTACAATGCCTACAATGCGCAGAATTATGTGAAGCAGCAGGCCGAGGCGGCGCAACAGTCGGGAGCGTCTTATGAGCCGCCTAGCTGGGTGTTTGACAAGAGGATTATTGGTGGGGCCGATGGAAGTGGTTGTTCGAGTAACTATGGAGAGTACTTGTTGGAGCTTGAGGGTGAGCAGAGTCACTTCGAGACATTGTTGTGTGATGTTATTGTGTATCACAGTGGTCTAACCATGTCTTCTTTCTTTCCACGATACAGACTACCTTGCAATCATGCTTGAATACCACGCAGATCGCTTCGAGGTGTACTGCGATTACTGTGATAACTGCATGTACGCTGTCTACCAACAGTGGATCAAATCCCAAGGGCGAAAGCTCGAAATGAAGTCCATTGATCAAGACTGGAAAGACGACCTCGAACGTCACCTCTCGGAAGAAGAAGTCCGTAAGCTCGGAAATGTATACAACACCTGTCCTGAGTATGACACTTGCAAATACTACAAGAATATCTGCCAGAATGGCCTCGATGACACGCTCACCCAGTACTTTGAATGTACCGAAGTACAGCGCAACAACGGAATAGTTGCTTACGTTGGACCCCACTGTGCCTCGGACGGCAAGACTGTGACCCTAGGTGTCTACTCTGATGAAGATTGCAATGAATTCATTGGACAGTCCACCAACATTAACAACTACCTCGGATTCCAACTCGACGAAGATGCATTGGATGGATACGTCACTGGCTCTTTGGCTCGTGATGTCATTCCTGACGATTACTACGAACAGTATTGGTCGGAGGAACTTCAGGCTTACTATAATCCCCAAGAGCAGTTGTGTATCCCATGCGCTGCCTCGTTGCAAATTTACGAGAACAAGGGTAATGTTTACCAGGAGAATGCTGATGATGATTACTACACCTCCAATAACGAATTCAATGATGAAGTGAAGTGAGTCTCGTAAATGCAAACTTGTGGAATGTTAAATGTCAGGTCATCAGTAACATTCATTGTTTGACGTTTTCCTCTCCTCACAGTGACTTGTGCATCAACATGTACTTGGCAAGCTCGTTGCGACAAGCACTACAAATCCTACTCCACCACAAACAAAAACGCCTAGATGACCAACTACTACGCCAACCAGGATCTGACATGTGAGTTCATCCAAAGTGTCGTTGAGGGCAACTACAACGAAATGGGATTTGTCAATGTCAACCTTGCAAACTCCACCGAAAGCAGCGGGAACATCTTGACCAACAGCATCTACTACGAGGAATATGGTCACTACGTTCAGGAAGTAAGCCCCCTTCAAATCTTTGGACTTGTTGCCTCCCTCTTGGCTTGTGCAATCCTCGGTATATGGTCTGCCACGCTTGCACGCAGCCTTGCCACCGGTAAGGCCCCATGGAGACCGCGAAGGGGCGTCAGCAATGCTCCTGCCTCTGCCAGCGCAATGGAGAGGAACGATTCGGGCATTGTATTGGGACGTTCGGCTACCATGGAACGTGGAAGGAGCACCTCTTCTTACTACATGACATAAGTGAGACAATATGAATACCTCAACCATTGATTGTACAGTTTTAAAAAAGAATATATCATGTATGGTTCCCTCGACGACGAGAGCCTGTAAAATATGATTGACAAAATGTGAAGTGGAAAAGAATACAGTTTGTCTTCGTTGCTTTGTCTTTATGGATCGATTAACACTAAATAAGGTTCCGGTTTTATTAGGATTTCTCTACCACATAGGCCTGCACTATCTGGATCATATTACAACAATGACTTTCTACTTGATGTTTTTTATCCGACTATCATCTCTACCGTAATCTGAAGTAATATGTTGTCGATAGTTGGACATCAGGGTCAGTTGAGCTTAGACTGTACATAATGGGCACTTAAGTCCATGGTTATGATCTTAGCAATTCGACGCGAACTACAATTGAACTCAACAGGAAGAAGCATGGATCCCAAGAAACCCTAACCCCATGAAATTCATTGCTTGCCTAAACACTTCCTATCACATCATCTTCGATGGAAAACAGTCCGAACAAAGGAAGGACAAACACCTATCTCCTCTGCCACAGATTGAATCATCTCCTCCAAACAATCACCATCCAACTTATCCAAAGCCGACTCAATCCGCTTCCTCATTTCACTCGGCCTCATCACCTTCCTCACGGGTATCCACTGTTTCTTCTTCTCAAGACCAGAAACTTGAACGAATTCCACCTTGTATTGCTCTTCGCCCATGGGATTGAGTCGATGATCACGCACGATGCACTTTAGATACGCTTGTGACCCGTTATTGCCATAGGGGATGCCAAAGATTTTGGTTCCGGGTGGGAGGTGATTTGATTCATTGGGCGTGACGCATCGAGAATGATTGGTAGGACTTGAGTTGTCCACTTCACTTTGTGTTCGTTTCGCGGCTTTGTTCTTGTGACGGTTATTGCGATCAACCTCGGTGGATTTTGAATCAACCTCTTCCTCCTGATGCTGAAAATCCATTTGAGTAAAAGGTTTGAAGCCTTCCTCCTCCTCCTCCTCCTCCTGCTCCTCCTCCGCTTCCAAAACCAATTCATCAATCTCAAATTGAGACGACGTTGACTCCAATCTCGATTGTTGCGACAATGGCTGCTCGACACAATCCGCATCACCTCCCATTCTACCCTTGCTATATGCGGTCATTGCCACAGATAATCCCGTACAATTCTCTTCTGCCACAGTTCCAAGCGGAGTAATCACAAATCCAGCCTTGGCGGGAATAGGACTAACACACTTTTTCGATTGGGAACTATAGTGGTGGTTTTTATCCTTCCATGCCTCCGGCAAGTCGGATGTGGCAATGGATTCGGTGAATTCGATACGCAATGTCAAATACCTCGATGGGGGAATACGTATCCCACGATGACGCTTGACCGATGCCTTGATGGATTGAGTCATGCTTTCGACGATGGATTTTTGAGAGGAGAAATACGGGTGGGATGAATTGCCGGTACATTTTGGCAATGCCTTTTGCTTTTGAGAGAGACCAGAACAGCGAGACTTGTTGCCACTCTCGTCTTCCATGTCGTCGTCATCGTCAATATTGTCAAAACTCTGCTGAGTCTGCAATTCAAACAATTGACTGGGCATTGTCCCACAACTCTTACTACACGATGTACCCTGCGTCATCATTGGGACGACCGCTTGACTCAATGTCGGCCTTCCCGCGGAATACCCGTTGAGATTCTGGAAGAAGGATGACATGTTTTGACGTGCTTGTGTTAATGCCAATTGAGTGTTGGGATGGAGGGGTTGATTGCATCCAAATTCAAACTAGTGGCCAGTAGTTTGTTTGGATAATGACGATGCATATGCCCATAATAATAGTGGAGTTAGGCAAGTCATTCGACATTGAAAAAAGTCAAAATAGTAGAAACGACCCACCACATACTGCTCCACCAATTCATCCTCTTTCTTCTTCGGGACCATAATTCCCAAAATAACTCGTGCCAATTTATTCCTCTTCAACATGGAATGGACACCGTTCGTTCCGATCCATCGTAGCAGCAACAATGCCTCAATGGCCCGACGCGCCTCCGTTCCATCTCCCTGCGCATCATCGTCATTGTCGTCGTCGTGGTCGTCATTGCCTCCATCTCCCACCACCGCGGTACGAAACGTCTTTTGAGTGGCAGTCAACGGCGAAAGCGTCGTCGTGGCCTTCTTCCCCACCACCACCACAGCATCATCATTCCCCTCCATCATCTTCCTTCTCCTCTCCTCCGGACATTCCCCATTCTCACCGCCAGCAGCCGCACATTCCTCCAAAACACCCACATCAAACCGTGTCACACTCGTCCCCTCCACATCCATCTTGGAAAAGAAATGTCGTGGAAACAACTTACGCAATCGACAGAGGGAGGCAATGCCACATTCGAGTGTGGTTTGGAGCATGTTGGTGGCGGCTTGTTGATGCGTGAGGGGTTGGACGTCGTCGTCATTGTGGTCGTCATTGTCGGACGACGAGGACGAAGAAGAAGAATGACACGACGACGATCCCTCGTCATTTTCATGACTCGCATTGAATCGATCGGTAGAACGCACGGCATTCACAACGACAACGTGGGGGGATTGAGTGGTGAAAATGACCGTGGGCGTTTCTTTTTCCGAGCTGCTTCGTGTTATTGTTGTTGTTGTTGTGGTTTTGGTGGTTTCTTTCGTGGGAGGCGGTGGAGTCGCTGTGGCGGCGTCGGCGACGGCGACGGCCGTGTGATGGACTTTGGAGGAGGCGGGCCGTGGTTTTTTGGCCGCCGAGGAGGAGTCGCAAGGACCGCGTCGTGTGGGACGACGACGAGTCGGGACGGGGGTGAGTGTGGGATTTGGCATTGTTGTTTGGGACGTTTTGTGTGTGTTTTGGAATGATGGTGTTCGTTGGAATGTTCGTTGCGTCGCGTGGTGGCGTGATTGTTGCGGGAGAACGAGAGAAAGTGGCGCGCCACTATTGTTGTTAGATCGGATTTTTTGTTCTGTCCTTTCTGAGAAATAACAATATTCTCGCATCTCTATTACCTCGATGTTTGAAAATTATTACACGAGAGTTTCCGAGAATCTTCTGATTCTATTGGTATCCATTATGAAAGGATCGAAGATCTTTGAAGCAAACTGGATCTGACACCTTGACAACGACGACAGATCCAAAATCTGTCAATTTTGTCAAGATGAATTTTTGACAACCGACTCATATTCCATACAATCCATCACCCAACAACTGCCAATCTTGGATCTTGCTTCCACCGCCCTGCCATGATGAACTCGACCACCCTCCGCGCCGCCTCTCTGGCACTCATCCAACTCCTCTCCACCCTAATCGCCACTCAGGCATTCAATCCCCTCCCACCGCCAACGATTCATCCCATTCGACCTCACCTCCACACACACACGCCCAAGTCAATCATCTCCACACCACCAACAACAACAACTCGCCTCGCCTCCACCTCCCAAGAAGACACCTCCATCCTCGACACCCTAACCACAGGCTACCAAACCTTCCAAACCGCCCGAAGCCAAGGCTACAACTTCAAACAAAGCGTCGCCATCGCCATCGCCGGCCAATACGACGAACGTGCCGTCCAATCCAAAATTCAATCTCATATTGATTCCGCACCCTGCGTCCTATTCACATGGGAGGCATCGCCGGCATGCAAAAGTGCCATTCGGTATTTGGATGTGGCGGGTGCCAAGTATAAGGTGGTACGATTGGATGATCCTTGGAGTGAGGGGAATCCCATGAGGGCAGAATTGGGAAAGAGGGTGGGACGATCGAGTGTTCCTTGTATTTTTATTGGGGGGGAGTATGTGGGTGGATTTGATGCCGGGGTGGACAAGGAGAGTCCGGGGATTTTGGAGATGGCGTTTCGGGGGACTTTGAGGGAGAGGTTGGCGGAGGCGGGGGCTTTGTAGTTTTGGTGGTTGGGATGGGATGGATTTGGTGATTTTGGGGCACTTTCTGAGGAAATGTGGACTGGCTTTATATTCTAGAATATCATTATTATAGTCTTTAATCAGTCTTGCACCACTTAGTATTTTGCCCGATGCAACATGAATGATATGAATTTGTTTCCTTCTGTCTCTGTACCCTCTGCTTCTGGTTTAAGTTGTACATGCAATATGTCGTGTATTGGAGTACATGCAAGTCGTCAAGCATGAAGTGGAACACACAAATGTAATCTCCCACGGGTCTTATCGGTTTCGTTTTTCTTTGTCATTTTGAATCAACTATTTGGCAAATGTATGAGACCAAGGCAAACCGATAAGCATTGAGTCTAGCCCTCTATTTCTCTCTATTTTTACTATTCGCAATAAGTGCAGAGTTTAAAATCTATGTACAATCAATCAAGACGCGAGACCTTGGAAAAATGTAGAATATACCATCAAACGAACCACCACCTCATCTCCCCAACCATCACCTCCGCAGTCGCCTCCTCCTCCCATCCGTCCCCTTTTTCCTACACCCCTGATCCAAAAGAATCTTCTTCCCCGCATCCTCCTCCGTCTTATAATGTCTCTTTATCCATCTCAATCGCGCCTCGCACGTATGTGCCGAAGTTTCTAACCAAATACATTCGGGACAGAATTCATCAATGCCCAATTCCTTTTCAACAATTTCTTCAATGACTTCTTCCTTTTCTTCTTCGATATTGGAAGATGTATTGGCTTTTAGGGCGGTGTCGTCCACTCCCTCGGATTCGGCGAGTTTCTACTTGGGTCGTGGAAAGGGATTCCAATTCTAGGCGTTTTTGTTCGATTAATCGTTGAGCCTTTTCGATTTCTTGTTGTAGCGAGTCCATGGTTTGGGTGATGTCGCTTCCGTGTGATGTTGTTGATGCTGGCACATGCACCGATCCTGGAACTGATTCAGGAACCGATGGTACCACTGGCACAGGTATCGAAACAGATTCTGTTGGTGCCGTCACAGGAGCTGTAACGGGTGCTGACGGTGTCGACACTTGATTCTGACTTTTCGTTTTGGACCCTCCCGGAACAACGATGTATTCGTACGCATCCAGGAATAGTAAGAGAGCTAAGAGAGCGGATATCGAACACACGATGAGACCGGCATCGAGCGCTCGATCGATGATGTTGCCACGATCGTGGTGGGCGTTGCGGGTGATGGATGATCGAATGTTCATCGGTTGGAGCTTCATCCTCTTCGTCGTTGTTCACTGAGTATGCTTCGTCGAGATTGTATTAAATGATAGCAAGAATGTTCCGTGTCAGTTTGGCAACATCGCCAGCAATGATTGCAGTTACGGAGGCCTTCAATGTTGTTCACCCAAACTGGCCCCCAGTAATAGAGCATGAAAAGCGCACAGACATCGTCCTGTCGTATCTATATTATTATGTACCGCTCGTCAATGTCATAGAACGATTCTATGATGAATTACCTATATACTTTCGAGAGATTTCATTGTAAATAATATAGTAATCGCTATCGTAATCATAGGTCATACAGTTCGCGTAATATGAAATATCTTAAGATGTTTACCTATGTTCACGATCACTTCAACGAATAAATTACCAGTAAATTCTTACCACTGACAAGGTCTAACAACCTTCTAACTATTTAGCACAACAAAATATTTCACGAAGACTGAAAATTTACTTGAAACACTTCAAGCACAGAACACAGTAAATTTTCACAAGACTGGAACAAGACTACTATTGGAACCATTGCATCAATTACCCCATTACTAAAGCCTCCAGATGATGAGAAAATCCTGTGAGTCCACCACTTACCATGAGTAAGAAGAAGATCACAACAAACAAAACCGAACAACACAATAATGAATACACCTACAAGCCCACCGCTCATAGACATGAAATCGAATGTTCATCGGTTGGAGCTTCATCCTCTTTGTTGTTCGCTGTGGGTGCTTCGTCGAGATTGTGTTAAATGTTAGCAGGAATGTTCCGTGTCAGTTTGTCAACATTGCCAGCAATGATTGCTGTGAGTTGCTGTGGTAGGCCTAAAATAATGTTTACCCAAAGTGGCCCCCAGTTATCGAGCTTGATATAGCGCTCGGTTGGCAGGGTTGGGAGAGTGTCGGGATTAGTTCCGATCTGTTCCGATCCCCACAAGATTTTTCCATTTTTCTTCACTTAGGGGTGAGTGAAAAACAGCGTAACGCAAATTATATTATTTTGCACGATGAAACTACCTAGCTGAGACTGATGATTATACTCATGTAAGTTTGCCAAAAACTTACAGTACATTATTTTGCTTTTAGACACCATGTCATTATGAAAAGAGGAGGTTGGGGCTCTGTCAGTCATCATACATGTTAATGTTCTCGAAAAAAGGATTCACACCAGGAATATACTAGTATGTCATTTTGAAAGAGCTGCATCAGTGAGCTACGTCAAACATAACACAGACAATGATACGGAGAAGTAAAATTGAGAAAGACAATGATGCAGCAAGAGAACCGATTTGATACTTTGTGAATGCAGTTTGAGTGACAAACCACTTTCAGTCAATAGTTGTGGACAGTCGACAACGGCAAAATGTTGATTGATAGTTCTGCACTTAATCTTCATCAACCTACATGTTCATATGGATTTCAATTTATCTCACTGAGCACAATTCCAAAAATGTGAATTGTAGGCTATCTCAGGTAGCTCATTCTGAA
>JABMIG010000583.1:0-27520 GCA_013187285.1 Cyclotella cryptica | reverse complement strand
CTTTTCTGGACGTGGACGTCCCAGGTCGCCACGTCCCCACGGGATCCCAGTATCTTTTTTTCACTACCCCCTCCTTTTGTAATTTTGCTCTATTTTGCTCAAGGAAGGCAATCCCACCTCCCACCCCCCAATTTTTTTTTGCCAGATCCACCCATGATCCACCACGCCGATGCCGATGTCTGGGCGGAAACGGGGATCCCACGACATTTCCCAGTCGGAGTCGATCAGGGGGCAACGCGCTGGGATCCCAGTTTTGATTTTTGAGAAAAGGCTTAAATAAATGAGTGCTAGGAGGCCAGGGGGATGTGGGGATCTGGGAGATCGCGCTAGAAAAGGAACCCTCTTATATAATATAATGTTATGCCGAATTACTAGGTAAATACTTTGACAGATAATCTGTTAACTATGTACTACCATACCCTACCAATGTACGCGTGAAGTTGGAGCTTATTAGGCACATAGATATATAATATTATCAAGATTTTTTCAAAATCTAAGTTGTGTTGGAAACTGAGCCGTTTTCTCCTTCTTCTTCTCCTTCTCCTTCTTCTTCTTCTTCTTCTCCTTCTCCTTCTCCTTCTCCTTCTCCTTCTCCTTCTCCTTCTCCTTCTTCTCCTTCTCCTTCTTCAGTGAGACAGTTTTTTTGCTTTTTGCCAAAACACGTACAGAACTATAAGTTGATCTTAACTTACCTGTAAAAAGTTCCCTTTTTCGTTCGGACTTACATGGGAAGCTATAAAGTTCTAAGTTATCATTTACCTTTAAAAATGTATCTTGTTAATAGAATGAAAGAACAACGTGTCAATTTTTATAAGAATGGTAATATGGTAACTTGAACTACTAGTCAATTTTTAGTAGAATGGTAATAGTAACTTGAAGTGATCAATGCGTCAGTTTTTTACAAGAATAGTAATGGCAACTTGAAGTGAAAAACTTGTCATCTTTCACCAAAATTGTAATGGTAACTTGAAGTGAAAGCCATTTCCAATAGTCAAAATACGGATTTACACCACGGCCGTGTCCCATAGTGAGAATACGTACAGATTTACACCACAGCTGTGTCCCATAGTGAGAATACGGATTTACACAAAATACGGATTTACACCACGGCCGTGTCCCATAATGAAAAAACGGATTTACACCACGGCTCATAGTGAAAATACGGATTTACACCACGGCCGTGTCTCATAGTGAAAATACGGATTTCAACACGGCCGTATCCCATAGTGAAAATACAGATTTACACCACGGCCATGTCCCATAGTGAAAATACAGACTTACACCACATAGTAGAAATACGGATTTACACCACGGCCGAATCCCATAGTGAAAATACGGATTTCACCACGGCCGTGTCCCATAGTGAAAATTCGGATTTACACAAAATACGGATTTACACCACGGCCGTGTCCCATAGTGAAAATACGGATTCACACCACGGCCGTGTCCCATAGTGAAAATACAGATTTACACCACATAGTGAAAATACGGATTTCCAACACGGCCGTGTCCCATAGTGAAAATAGGGATTTACACCACGGCCGTGTCCCATAGTGAAAATACGGATTTACACCACGGCCGTGTCCCATAGTGAAAATACGGATTTACACCACGCCATGTTCCATAGTGAAAATAGGGATTTACACAACAGCCGTGTCCCATAGTGAAAATACGGATTTACAACGCCATGTCCCATAGTGAAAATACGAATTATACCACGGCCGTGTCCCATAGTGAAAAAGCAGATTTACAAATACGGATTAACACCACGGCCGTGTCTCATAGTGAAAATACAGATTATACACCACGGCAGTGTCCCATAGTGAAAATACGGATTTCAACACGGCCGTGTCTCATAGTGAAAATACGGATTTACACCACGCCGTGTCCCATAGTGAAAATACGGATTTACACCACGGCGGTGTCCCATAGTGAAAATACGGATTTACACCACGCCGTGTCCCATAGTGAAAATACAGATTTACACCACGGTTTGTCCCTAGTGAAAATACGATTTCACCACGTCGTGTCCCATAGTGAAAATACGGATTTACACAAAATACGGATTTACACCACGGCCATGTCCCATAGTGAAAATACGGATTTCACCACGGCTGTGTCCCATAGTGAAAAATTGATTTACACAAAATACAGATTTACACCACGGTCGTGTCCCATAGTGAAAAATACGGATTCACACCACGGCCATGTCCTATAGTGAAAATACACAGATTTACACCACATGTGAAAATACAGATTTCACACACGGCGTGTCCCATGGATTTACACCACGTCGCGTGTCCCATAGTGAAAATAAGGATTAACACCACGGCAGTGTCCCAGTGAAAATACGATTTCAACACGGCCGCGGTCCTAAAGTGAATACGGATTTACACCACGCCAACCATTGAAAATCAATTTACACCACTGCCGTGTCCCATAGTGAAAATAGGGATTTACACCACGTCGCTTTCCATAGTCAAAATTCGGATTTTCACCACGGCCGTCCTAAAGTCAAAATACAGATTTACACCACGGCCGTTTCCATAGTGAAAATAGATTTACACCACTGTCGCTTCCCAAAGTCAAATTGAATTATACCACTGGCCCATAGTGAAAATACGGATTTACACCACGTCGCGTCCCATAGTGAAAATACGATTTACACCACGTCGCGGTCCCAGTGAAAGTACGCAACGGCCGTGTCCCATAGTGAAAATACGGATTTAGACATAATACTGATTTACATTTACACCACGGACCCATAGTGAAAATACAGATTTTCAACACAGACGTATCCCATGGTGAAAATACAGATTTACACTTTGGCCATTTCCCATAGTGAAAATATGGATTTACACCACGGACGTGTTCCATAGCACGGCCGTGTCCCATAGTGAAAATACGGATTTACACCACACCGTTCCCATAGTGAAAATGGATTTACACCACGGCCGCTTTCCCATAGTGAAAATACGGATTTACACCATGGCCGCGTCCAATAGTGAAAATACGGATTTCACCACGGCCGTGTCCCATAGTGAAAATACGGATTTACACCACGGCCGTGTCCCATAGTGAAAATACAGATTTTTACACCACATAGTGAAAATACGGATTTTCAACATGGATGTGTCCCATAGTGAAAATACGGATTAACACCACGGCGGTGTCCCATAGTGAAAATATGGATTTACACACGGCCGTGTCCTAAAGTGAAAATACACGATTTACACGGCCATTCCATAGTGAAAATACGGATTTACACAAGGGCCGTTTCCATAGTGAAAATAGGGATTTACACCCACGCCGTGTCCCATAGTGAAAATTGGAATTACACCACGGCCGTGGTCCCATAGTGAAAATACGGATTTACACGTCGTCCATAGTCAACATTCGGATTTTCACCACGGTCGTTTCCCATAGTCAAAATACGGAGTTGACCACATCCGCTTCCAGTGAAAATTGGGATTTACACCGGCCGTCCCATAGTGAAAATTCGAATTTACACCACGGCCGTGTCCCATAGTGAAAGTATGGATTTACACCACGGCAGTTTCTATAGTGAAAATTGGGATTCACACCACGGCTGTTTCCATAGTGAAAATACGGATTTACACCACGTCGCGGTCTCATAGTGAAAATACGGATTTACCCACGGCCGTGTCCCATAGTCGAAACGGATTTACACCATGGTCGATTCCCATAGTCAAAATACGGATTTACACCACAATCTCCCCACGGCCGCTTCCCATAGTAAAAATACAACGACCATCTATGTTAATGTATTGGGAAGGTTGTCAATCCCACATTCCATGAATGACCCTCCATGCATATGTACAGGGAAATTAAGGTAGCCATGATTTTTTGAATTTTAGCTTCAACCTTGTTTTTACTTTCAGTACCACATTGCAATAATGAACATCTATGAATCCTGCATGAAGTGTTTTTCCCAGTTAGTCCCACTAACTATGATGTGCATGGAAATGTGTTGCTTATACATAAAATTTTCTGGATACGTGAGTACGTCATTACAAGAATGAAATATCTATGGATATGTATAGGGAAAGTTGTCATGTTCATTCTGAATGACCCTCCATGCATATGTATAGGGAAATTAAAGTAGCCATGATTATGATCAATTATAGCTCCAACGTTGACTTTCAGTACCACATTACAAGAATGACCATCTAGGAACATGTTTAGGGGTGGTTGTCATTCCCACTTACAACAGTAGCCCTCTATACAATGGCCATGATTTTATGATGAATGATAGCTTCAATATTAATCTCATAAATCTGTTGTCCAGACCATTTGCACCTCTTCTGATTTATTGTAGCAATGCCTCAAAGTTTATATTCATAAGAAATGGCAAGTTCAGGATCATTTGATGATGGAACAACTAAAAGAATCCAGGCAAGATGGAAAAAATTGTTATTAGATTGTAATTTTTATTCCTTATAATCATTTTCATATTCATCTTATGGACTTTTCATTTTCAGATGAATCATTGTGATGCAGATTTTGAGAAATAGAGAGATTGCAAAGTGCAATAAAAGAAAGCAACAAACAACAAGCCAATAAAAGACATCGTGAAAAATGAGCTGAGGAAAGAAAAAATACAACAACAAAATCAGGTCTATTACCAAAATGCAAAGATTCTATTCCAGAAAGGAGGAGACACTGAGGGCAACATGGATTCCATTGCCAGAGGAGGAAGGAGCACTGACGACGCGTGGATTCCATTTGCAAGAAGAAGAAGGAGCACTACGAGGGCAATGTGGATTCCATTTGCGAAGAGGAAGGAGCACTCACGAGGGCAATGTGGATTCCATTTGCCAGAAGAGGAAGGAACACCTCTGAGGGGCAATGTGGATTCCATTTGCCAGAAGAGGAGAACACTATGAGGGACGCGATGGATTCCATTTGCAAGAAGAGGAAGAACACTGAAGACAGCGATGGATTCCATTTGCCAGAAGGAGGGAGCACTGAGGGCAATGTGGATTCATTTGCAGAAGAGGAAGGAGCACTCTGAGGGGCAATGTTAGTTCCATTGCCAGAAAGGAAGAAGCACTACGAGGGCAATGTGGATTCCATTTGCCAGAAGAGGAAGAACACTACGAGAATAGTTCCTCTGCAAGAGAGGAAGGACACTACGAGGGCAATGTGGATTCCATTGCCAGAAGGAAGAACACTGAGGGAACAGCGTGGATTCATTTTGCCAGAAAAGGAAGAAGCACTACGAGGGCAACGTGGATTCCATTTGCAAGAAGAGGAAGGAGCACTAGGAACAGCGATGGATTCCATTTACAAGAAGAAGAGGAGCACTACGAGGGCAATGTGGATTCCATTTGCCAGAGAGGAAGGAGCACTGAGGGCATGGATTCCATTTGCCAGAAGAGGAAGGAGCACTACGAGGGCAGCGTGGATTCCATTTGCAGAAAAGAAAAGATCATTACAGAAGCCATTCAGATTCAATTCGATCAAAAAGAGAACACATTATTCAGATTGAAAACCACCAGAGACTCAAGGGAAAATGTGAATGCGTCAAAGTTACTGAAGGTGATGGCAGAATTTGAGAATGGCAACAACATCAATTGAAAGTGGGCAACAGCTCAGTGTAGATCAAATTAAAAGGCTATTTGACAAACCAATTGACACAAGAGCGGTTGGAGAATTTAGTTCACAAGTGAAAGACAAATTGATCTTGTCAACAACTGTCGAAGGGGATGGAACAGACATTGTCGCATACGTTTGTGTTGTGTGTGATTGCCTTATTATCGAATGGAGAGTGTACACTACATTGAAAAGATCAATTGCTCATTAATTCTTCCTAGGTTGTGCGTTTCAGAATATGAACAATATTAGATGGGATTTCCTTGCAAGAGAGTTGGTTCAGCAGTATCAAGGTACAGGACGATGATTTGAAGCATTTATTATTGTCTCCAAGAGCTATTGTCAATAAAAGAGGCTATGAGGTTTGTGATTGTTGTTACAGAAGTTTGGCAGCAACCAAAAAGAAAGCAGTGAATACAATCCTCCAAAATTTGCTATTGCAAATGGATTTGCTATTGGCCACATTCCAGAAACCATTTCATTTTTGTGGTAAGGATGGTGCACGTCATGAGAGGCATATTGATGCGGAGAGACTTGGATGACCTTATCTGTGCAGCAATAAGTCCAGTCCGTCCATTTGGATACATGTTCACTACACTGCTGAGTCAAAAAATCAATCAAGGGACATTTTCTTTGTTCAGTGTGGATCAGTCTCATGTTGGCGGGGCATTGCACAAATATCGAAACTGGAGCAGCAAAGAATATTTATGTAGTGTTATGTGGCAGAATGACTCCAGAACAAAAACGATAGTAAGAAGGCAGGCTCAATTGGACACCGATTTATTCATGGATCTTTTGACATGGTTTATCAAAGAATCCGGCATGCAGGGGTACAAGGATGTTAATCCACCAGATGAGTGTCCAGATCCAGTCATTGTTCTTCAAGAAGAAGACAATGAGAATAATACTGATAATTCTGTTGATTCGAATTTGGAATGCAAGATGGATGGAAAAACTTACTACTTTTCAAGTGAAGCCCAAAATCCAACTCACGATAATTCTGTTTTCGACAATTCTGAGGACTTTGTTAATGCTATGCTCAATTCAGCTCAACTATGTTGATGTATGGGAAGCTATTTAAGGACTGAAATCAATTTGGAGGGATGCATTTCAATTCAATTTCCTTTCGGCACAGGAGGTCCCAATTGGAAAAAAGAAAAAGTAGATGTTTCTCAGGAAGCATGCTTACATCACTACATGAGATTGTCATTGAATCAGTTTATGCGCAGACTTTATCTTGGTTTTGCTATCAGCTCATGTGTGGGAGTGTCATACGACGGGCTTGATTAAGTGTCGTTCCAACTTTCAAGGAAGATCTTTAGGAGATATGATTTCAAAGCTTTCTATCAGTGATGTCCACTTGGCAGCAAACAATTAAATAGAATGCAAGAATAATCAATGCAGACAAATTCATCTGGAGCATCTTTTTTGAAATCAGTGACAACTGCATGCAAAGTTCTTGGACATACAACAGAAGCTGCGAAAGAAGCGAGGAAAAAGTTGTATGCGCTTTGTGATCGGTTCGGCTCACAGCATCTTTTTACTGTTACCCAGATGATGAATGTAACTTTCGTGTGCATGTATGCAAACCAGGAAAGGAAATTCATGTACCTTCTCCTGATTGCACCGACTCAGAATGCATTTATGACTTTGAACTTGAGCTCGAAAAGGACAAGGTATCCTGGAGCATGTTAGTTGGATTATCAAGCAGCCATACAAGCTGTTTGCGTTGCTAGGATGGGATTACAAGAATAATTGTTCCAAAGGCATTGGCATGTTTGGGAAATGTAAGGCGTTTGTAAGAGCTGATGAAGAACAGGGAAGATTTACATTACATGGTCATTGTTTGGTTTGGATTGAGATTTGATGAAATAAGAGAATTGTTTTTGAAGATCAATTGATTAGGCAAGCAGCACGTGATGAGATTTGTGCTTATGTGGACAAATGCTTTTGCTCTGATTACGAATACAGTCAGTTCTAGAAGTGATTCATGAAGAGTGTAAGACTTGTGGAACCATCGAAGAATTGTTTGAAGAAGCGGATGCACAAACATTGCGGGACTGCAGAAATGAAAATTTTACCAGGGAACTGGGAGGCAAAGTGTTGAGATGCAAGTATGTTCTCAAAGTGACAGTCAAAGTTCCAAAGCTGGTGTTTCGACAGTAGATGTTTCTCACATGGTCCTTGATTCCCTGAAGAAGAAGTGTGCTATCGCGGCTGTTGGTGAACATTGTTACTACGATCATTGCTCTGTTGAGGTTGTTACTTTTCCTCCTTCAAAGAGAGGTGTGATATTTTGACATATCGCTACCCTCTCGATGATTTGTCTTCTGAATAACATAGTCTCCACCGCTTTTCCAGAACAACACAGGTGAAGAACCAGTACAATGCATCTGTGAAGTCAGTTCTAAAGCAACACCTTTCACTTTGAAAACGTTGGTATGAGGTCTTTGACCTTTACACTTGCAATAAAGTCTCAAGTTGCTTGGGATCTTCATCAGCAGGAACCACCTCTGCACAACTGTGTCCAAATAATCAAAGCCACCTTGATTGGGAATATTAAACACCTTATGAAAAAGACTTCCACTTCCTTCTCTGGTAGAACGCTGTCTCTGATTGATTGGAACAATAATAGTCAGTTTGGGTTCCATGCTGACATCCTCTTGATTATACCATAAGTCAAACACAGCAACACAAAGCTTTCCATCCACTATAAGAAAGGCTGCGGCAAATTTGTTCTTTTGGAAGATTCCAGTCATTGAAATCACACAACAAAGACTAAGGATATCCCCTTTGTATTTTGGCTTCCAATTGCTTACGACGGCAAAATGTCTTCGCCTTATCATCTTGGTAAACACTCCAACCAGCAGCTGCCAGCACGTGTGCTATGTCAAGAAATGATTCAAGTTTCCTGGTAACTCTGGATTGTCCTCCAAAAACTTAAAAACTTTTGTCAAAAGAAGGCAAGCAGTACTGATAATGCTTTCCATCCGGACGCTTCAACACCGAATCGACCCATCATGTGGATCCTTTTCGGTCATCTTGCCCATCATTGGTTGCCTTCTCCAAACTCAACAATACCAGAATCAGATTCTAACAATTACTGTGTGTGTGTGTGAAAGGCACTCAATCAATCTGTCAAATCCTCTCTGCACCAACAGGTTATGTGGATTTGAAGTCCACTAAATCCAGTCCCAAAATTTGCTGTTGTCGAGCTAGAGTGTGGCCAAAGCTTGCATCACATTTGTCCAACTCTGACTCATTGTAGAAATGTTTTGAGAGATTCGTATCATAGGAAACAAGGAAGTGGACTCATGGTGCAAATTGGGAATCCTACCACCTCCATGCAAAAATGTGAGCACAGGAATGTCTAAAAACACCTTGTAAGAATAATAACACACAAAATTCAACTTCCCCAAAAACTCACAATAAACTCCTCATCTGTCGGTAAATAATTAGAATGATTTGCCTCTTGCAAATTACACCAACATCAGGTGCCTCTTGCACAACAGTCGGCTTTATGATATCAAAGTAAGTCACAACGTGATGTATGTTAACAAAGTCACTTTAACTTCCTTCTTGCCGCTGTCACCAGCAATATCGATAGAAGCAGCACCATCTGTAGTCCTCTGTTCTTCAAACATGACGCTGTTGGTGATAATATGAAAAAAACAGTGCTGTTAGATGAAACACCTAACAACTTATCAGCAACAAGCATTTCGAAGAAATGTCATCAAAGGAAAGCAAGCACAACCAACACCACACACAACCATTGACAAGCATAGCACATCCATTATGGTGCAATATTACGAACTCTGAAACGGCGGAAGCACCATAGAAACAAACATGATAACCATACGCTAGAACTGTCACAATAATTCATAATTGTTGTGTCTCCGGAACTGTAACACAAACCCCTCAAAGCAAAAATAAATTATCAGTCTTCTCACCCGACTACAAAAGCGGCAAGTATTATGTGAGTGTACAACATCTGATAAAAATGACACCAACATGACACACATCAATGGAAAGAGCTCACCTATTCCGTGTCCTATCTATGACCAAAATATGATGGGTAAAACAGTGTGATGGATTTTGTCTGGCAGGCTGAATTATGAGAAAGCGTCAACAGTCATGATGAGAGAATTTTTGATGCATCAATGAAGAACTAGCCCTATACTAAAACACACATAAATGCAGCAAACATGACACACTCATGAAAACTGGCACACCACGCCAACCTAAGCCTGAATTTTGAATTCTGCCAAATTGTTGGTGGCATCCAACTCAAATTTTAACACCCCAAAATGCAGTAAATGAAGGCCAACACATTATTGACAGTGACTTGGCAAGTATAACACTCATTGCTGTACCACAGAGTAAGACCACTGATGATTGTAAAAATGTGTGTACAGATAACACCCAACAATATGAGGAACCGAGAAACCACTACCACCAAACCAAATTTCTCACAACATAATAATATACAAAGTGACTAAAATGACGAAGACATGACACAACACTATGCGACCATGAACAAGCACTACAACAACACAGAAACAAGCAGAATAACCACCAAACAGAAATCATGCAATAAATGATAATTGTTGTGTCTCATGACTCTGACATAAACTACCTCAAGGCAAAATATAAAATTTTCAGTCATCTCACCTGTTAACATATATAGCAATTTTGGTGAGTGTATAACATCAAAGAAGAACATAGCACAGATCAGTAAAATAAACTCACCTATTAAATGTTGATCCTCCAGTAAACGGTGACAGGTAAGACAGGGTTGATGGGTTCTGTATGAAAGGATAATTACAAGAACAGATTGAGAATGTTAATGATGAGATAGTGTTGGACAATAAGCAGAGAACTAGACCAAGAGTGAAAATCAAACAAAGCAACGAAAATGACACCATTCATACCAATGAAACAAACTCACCTATTCAATGTGAATCCTCTGTTCAAAAAATTGAAAATTGATGGGTAAAATCAGTGTGATGACTTTTGTAGGTCTGGCGGAATTATGAAGAAGCGGTGGAAATAGTCATGATGAGAGAGGGCTGGAGACTACAATACAACTCAACAATGTTGAAACCCCTTTACGGCAACTGAGACTCACAGACAATGCAACAACCACAATGAATAATTGCAACGGCCGGTGGACCAACGAAGACGCACCACAGCGTGATGAAGGACGGAGAGCAACCAAAGGCGACGAACCACATTCCAAAAAAGCCAAAAGTCACCACCAGGACAGCAGTATACAATACCAACAGAAGACCATGCAAGCGATGAAGGCGACTTCACTCTGGCACAGCAACGATGCAACAAAAGCGTAAAGTCCAACTGGCGAACCGGAACAACGCACCACCGCCACCACAAAGCAAAGACACTTAATAACACCCACCACACAATCACTACAGCACACCACCCAAACAACGAGATGATCTGATTCCACAGCCATTAAGACATACCGCTGCTAGGATGATGGCAATTGCGAAGCCATTACATAAAGCAAGCTTACCAAACAGAGTGATTAGACAGCTTGTGTTATTGTTTTGCATAAAAGTTGAAAACTTCAAGAGACTTTGCCTGTATGACAGCAAACACTAAAAAATAAAAGATAAAAACTTCAAAAGACTTTGTATATATGATATCAAACACAATGATATGATGTCTTCACGTAAAAACACGTCACACGGCAGTTAGACTACAGCTCACAAGACTACAGCTCACAAGAATAATCTATCGCCCAAGTAAAAAATACATTCACGTTCAATGATATAAAAACTGCATAGCCGTAGTTAGGACTCTTATTCATCGTCATTTTTCACGATCAGCAAGAATATAACAACACGTCACACGATAGCTCTACTAAAACTCACAAGACTACTCTATTGCCCAAGTAAAATGGGCATTCACTTTAAAAACTTTATAAAACCGCATAGCTTGTGAAAGTGTGTTCTCACACTGTCACTACCGTCATCTTTAAAGCCCAAGCTAACTATGACCAAAATCATTGGCTGCTTGAAGCGATAAGCACATTACTTTACTAATTATCTATGACTTCAATTCTACACTCTCAGCCATACAACGCATCTAGTGCTAAAAAATCTTGCATCGGCTGCTAGTAATATCAGGCTGTCAAGACAGAATTAATTTTAGAGTCATCACATTATTTGTCTCATTGATTTTCTTCCTTTTTATGGCACTGATAGGCCTCCTCACTCCCACAGCTCCCACCTCACAATCTCGGGTGTACATGATGGAACCGGCCTCCAACCAGCCTCCAACCCCCGACAATATCGAACTTCATGAGCCCATGTTGCCGCATCCATTTTTTCATACCAGGAGGCAGGCTTCACAGCATTCCCTCGATGACAATGACACTAATATCCAACACTCAAATGAAATCAATGTCACCCACGGCATTCGCAGATCGAACTCTTTAGATTCACTGCTAGGCCAATCGGGAGGTCGCGATGAAGGTAGGTCGCGAAACTCTCAGAATTGCGGAAAAATTGCGCTTGCAATAGATGATATTCAGAACAACGCTGCTGGCGCGAGCGTGTTCTGTCAACAGTGCCACATTTCACCGTGGCCCTCTTGTGCCGGTCAAACTGTTGATGATATCGACGTTAACGCATCTGCACTGGGAGATTTTCATTGCGTCGAGGCACTTCTTGTGAACCAGGAAATCATCATGCCGCTGAGACAATGGATCGCGAATGACACACAAGAAAGGTCCGCAAGCAGTGATCGTTATGAAGTGAGGCTTCAAAAAGCGTCAACATTGAGAAAAGTTACTATATCGTACGCTATAGCCAAGCTGCTGCAACACCTTTCGCTTCACTTTCAGATCAATGAATACTCTCCCGGCGAACTCGAACGGCTTTGCTCCATCGATAATTTTGTTATTCAACTATCAAACGAGCAATCGGATCTAGGCTGGGAAGTGATGGGAGTTGACATGGTCAATCCTCAATTGCAATTGAAAATTATCACGAGCTACAATTTTTTTGATCTTGGTAACGACGAAGAATTCACAGGGAGAAAAGTAACGGCTGATATCTCATCCCCTGACGAGAATTCGGATCATGTGGCAGATGCCCTGAAAACGAATGATGAAATCACGCTGTGCTATTTACTCGGTATGATTCTTCATGGCTTATTCGCGGAGGAGGACGTCGACGAGATCAAGCGTCATGGGCTTCCGAAAGACGATAGGAGCTATGAAGGCATGCCGTCAGCGAAGAAAAGGTCTACGCAGAATTTGCCCCCTGTTCGTGGCAGCGATTTTCCACTAGCATCATCGGATTTGGGATCGTATTGTAAAAGTTACAAGAGTAGGGGCGAAGGACAAGTTGTCGCGCCGTTCAGTACCAGCATTGGATATTCCTCCTTATCACAAGTGGTGACGAATCTAGTCAAATGCGGCTCGAGCCTTGTCCCTTCAAGTGATTCGTATTCTTGCTTAGAGGAGGCTATCGTTGACTTGTGCTTGTTACTTGAAGAACCAGGACGATTCCTTTTCGGAGATTTTCAGGCATTGCCTAAGGGGGAACGTGCCATTTCTATTGGAAAAGGAAGTGATAGGTTGTATGGAAGAACTGCTGAGGCTCATTTGATCACGGATACCTTCTGCAGAGTAGTATCAACAGGGGAAAGCGAGGCCATTTTAATTGGGGGTTTCTCGGGGTAAAACGCTGTCGTTATTTGATTAATGATGTCGCGTTTCATGCAATTTATATCCCTCACCACAATACTCTTTATTCGTCTTCAAGGTGCGGAAAGACTCGACTCGCGCAGAGTGTATTTGAAGCTGTTGAAGCTATAGGTGGATTTGTGATTGTACAAAAATTTGATGCAGTGTCAACCTTGAGCCCGTCATCTATAGTGTTGTCCACATTTAATGAGCTGTGCTTAATGTTTTCGAAGAAAAGCACCCCGCAAGAACTTGATGCTATCTACCAAGGACTAATCAATGAGTTCGGCGCGAATTTTCACGTCTTGGCTCGTGCTCTCCCTAATGTTCTCGTGATGCTATCGTGTTGCGCATCCTTGCCCATATCAAAACATGATACTGATACGTTGAATCTCGCAGGTTATAGCAGTCTCTGCTTTACACTTCAGCGGTTTATGAGGGTTGTATCGAGTACTTCACGACCGATAATGCTTTTTCTTGATGACTTACAATGGGCAGATCGTAAGTTCTATGGCTTACACGTTCTGTTATGTTGATCATATTTTGAGAGAGATACATGCTCTAATGATTTAGGTTTTTGTCGCAGCTGTATCTCTTGGACTTGTTCACGCTGTGCTCTCCGATATGAAAGGGAAGAGTTGCATGCTCTTTGTTGGGACGTATCGTGACAATGAGGTAGCGCCAGACAACATCATTTTTAGTTTCGTCAATATGCTGTCACAATTCAATGTTCTGACATCGAAGATTCATCTTGATGGTTTAACGGAGAAAGACGTTAACTTCATGGTGTCTGACGCGCTCGGCGCGTTACCTCGTTTATGCCGATCACTTTCCCACTTGGTATACCGCAAAACAAATGGCAGTCCTTATTTTGTGTTGGAATTCTTACGTTCACTTGTTGATCGTGACGTTGTGCAATTTAGTTTGCGCGAGAAACGCTGGATCTGGGATGATGCCAAAGTTTGTGCCGAGAACATCACCGATAACGTCCTTTATCTACTGTCCAACAAACTCAACAGCCTCTCCGAGTGCATGCAAACCGCCCTCAAATGCGCTTCATGTTTCGGCATCAAAATGGACAAGACGATTGCACAACAATTATCTGGTTATTCGAAGCATCACAATTTACAGTCAGCTCTTGATGATGTGGTAAAGGGTGGCTTCATGGATTATGATGGGGCCTACTACCGTTTTGTTCACGACAAAGTCAGGGAAGCCGCCTACGATTTGATAAAACCTGATCGCAGGGATCATTATCATTTTGAACTGGGGATGGCAATATACTCGTGCTGCGTGAATAAAGACAATATGGACGCCTTATTTGCGACTGTAGAACAAATAAATCATGGTGTGCCATCCTTGGTTAGAGGTACAGCGCATGAAAATGTCGTAGCTGAGCTGAATTATAAAGCAAGCTGTGAAATGATGCGTTGCTCTAACTTTACCTCGGCCTTAGATTACATCAGGGCGGCGGTTTCTCTGCTTGCTGACGACTCGTGGACCGTTCAGTATGCCATTAGTCTCAAATATCACCTGCAGCTCGGGAAAGCCGCTTTTCCGTGCGGATCTATTGACGAAACCAAATCTGCTCTGAATAAAGTAATCGAGTTCGGAAAATGCCTGGACGACAAAATTGATGCTTATTTTCTTCTTGTCGCCATGCAGTCTTGCGGGGCTCCTTCTCTTGAGGAAATTGGTATATGCGTCCAGGTTTTAAGGTCTGTGGAGACGCCTAGTATTGTTCATTGCGTTACCTTATTCACCCGTTTTGGTTATGCTCATATTTCTTTCCCTTCTCAGACTCTTGGGCGAAGATTTACCGAAAGAGGATCTGGAGTTATGTGAGATCATCTCCGCAGTAAACGTAACAAAGGAAATGTTTGAACGCGAATCGGACGAAGAATTGCTGCAAATGACTAATGCTCACAATGGCACTAAGAGAATTGAAAACATTATGAAATTTTACGGTCAGCTCGGCCTTATTTCTTGGATCGCAGCACCGAAGATGCATGCTTTCTACATGGCACGATTTGCACAATTTTGTTTGAAGTCCAAAGTCGATGGAAAATACCTTCCTTCGGCGTTTGTTGCATTTGGCGCTTGTCTGTGTAACGTGCTGGCAAATGAAACTTTGGTTGGATACAGGATTGGAAAGATAGGGTTGCTGCTATTGAATCGAAGTGAATCGGATATGGACGAGGCCTCTAAAGTCTATTTAGCGTATTATTATGAGTTGGTAAGTTCACCTTGTGCAGAAAATATTTTGAGATGTATTGTCTTTTCCTTTTTCTTGGTAACACCATCTATCTGTGACTGCTTTGTTATTGAAGGGTGTATTGTTTGAACCAATCCAAGCTTGTGTAGACATGCACCGCCGTGGGTACGAGTTTGGGATGCAGGCTGGTCACACTTCACTTGCGGGTCTACATTTATGTCTAGCCGTTCACAGGCAGATTATTTCAGGTACTAACCTACAATCGATCAAGACTGAAATCGAATTTTATCTCAAGCTGGCAAAGCAGCATTCGTTGGCATTCTTCGAAGGTATTATGCTGATGTACTACAAAAACGTTTTGTCACTTATTGGCGAAAAAGTGATTGATCCCGATTATCAAATTCAACGTTGTTGCCAGTTCGAGGAAACACAATATGTCCAAGAAATTATGACTTCGTTCTTCAGTGGCCACATTGACAGAGTTAATTATCTTGCAAAGAAATGGGAAGTCTCAACTGAAAAGATCATGATCAAGGTGCCCATTCGTGTCATCTCCGTGGCATTTTTCAAAGGGTTAGCTACAACTAAACTGTACCGAGCAAAGGGTTTCACGTCAAAACAGCCATTGCAAACTGCTATTTGCAAAAAATGGTTGCCAGTGCTCACAAATGCAGAAAATTTTTGCCCGTGGAACTTTAAGCATAAGGCATCAATTCTAAAGGCAGAGTATCTCTCGTTGATTTCAAAAAAAGACAAAGCAGAGATCGAATACAAGTGTGCGATTTCTTCTGCTCAAGCATCTAAGTTTGTCCACGAAGAAGGCTTGGCATGCGAATTAGCTGCTATTCATTATAAGTATCACATGGAGAATGTCAAAGCAATGGAATTGTTTCGCCAAGCACAGAAATGTTACGAAGCTTGGGGGTCCCAAATGAAAGTGGATCAGATGATGTCACAACAAATGGATTTGATTTAAGCCATCATTGGCATGGCGCAGTGAATTTTTATTTATATTTTTACAACGTTACCATTATCAGGATTGCTATTTTTCCCTAAATATCAGGGTTCAGGAAACCTAACTACTTTTATTTTTTATCTCACAATTTCCATAAAGAGTTTGAGGGGAAGAAGATTATTTAGAATGAAAATAAAAATTGCAACCTAGGGACGTATGGTGAAAAGCTATTGCAATTTGTTGCTCTCATTGGCATAGCAAACTAATAAGTCAATTTTACTGATTGAGATCTATTACTACTGGAATATCTGGGCCTTGGTGTGTGTCCACATATTTATAGACACCTTTAAAACTTGCCAAAACCTCTCACATAAAAGTCTGTCTGCACTCCGACCACGCCCCGTCCCAATCCATCTCCGCCCCATCCCCACCCTTATCTCTATTTTGCCCCGCCCCATCACTTGTTTATCCCCTTTGGATCACTGTTTTGTCAATTGCAAGTACCATATGTACTGCATCATACCTATCACCTATCACACACTCTTTCATGTGTGACTCGAGCAAAGTCTAGGTATTGTATTGTACTGAAAAAATGGTGTGAATCAGTTAGCATAAGGAAGAACAGGTAAATACATTTTTCAAAAAAGAGGAAGTAGATATTGCAACCGTGTAAGTATCTCAACAGAAGATAGTCACACAAAAATGTCTTGGGCTTCTTGTCGAAAGATTCATTCCATAGGCCTAATGAAATAAGTGATCTGTTGTGGGTATTGACACCAATATGATAGATGTGACTCAGCCCAATTTCTTTTCACATTCTCGAGAAAAATCAGGCAGACTTTGGCAGACTTTGCCAGACTTTGCCAGAGTCCAATGAAGTCAGTTTCATTTGCAATCACGTAGGGATTAGTTCATTTTTATTCATTTCTTATTTGTATTGTGAGTGGGCTGTACTGGGGCCTCTTAAAAATCATGCCATATCTGTCAATCAATTTTGGGAAGATTTAAAAATGTTCTAGTATTCCTTTATAACGATTCTGATCGTAGAAGTATACTTGGCAGATTGCTAGATTTTTGGCAGACTTTGGTGAACTTGGGCAGGTCTGCCAAAGTCTGCCAAAGTCTGCCGAAGTCTGCCGAAGTCTGCCGGTTTATCGTGAAAACTAATTGAAGTAGTAAATTGCAGCCATTCATGCAATTCTGCACAATTGACGATTAGCAATAAATGCAGTTAACGATGAGGCAAGAAAGCAAGAATGGGTACCTTTCTCAACATTTGAATGTCGCAAGATTTCAAAGTGATTTTTGGATACCACAATGAGTGCGACAAAGAAGTTTATCCTTTGTTTTACAAATAAATTTTGCGGGTTCTTCCAAGGTTTTTTCCGTCCTTACTGTATGCTAACACTCACGGACGTTCATCAAGAATCCATTTTACCGGTTCTTAGCACACACCCAAAAATTACAGATTTGAATGATGTTGGCCAAACATTGACCTATGTCCCCTCAAGATTGTGTAAAACAAATGAAAAGTAAGTCATACGAATGAAAACATCAGATATTCTCCCAAGATCAACATCTCAGGGTCACCTTTGAATGTTCAACAAGCACAGGGGACAACACCTTTCCATTAGAGCTCTAAATTTGACATGAGATGTATTTCTGAACAGGTAACTAGCACCTTACCAATTGTTCTTTGTATAAAGTTGTCATTTTACATAAAGTATATGTGTCCCTAACATGAACTATGATACAGGGGAAACAAGAATGGCATATGCAACTTCAACATGCACAGGGGGTACACCACATTGGAGATATAACTTTGACAGTGTGCCATCCAACAGGTAAGCTGCATTTTCCATTTGGTCTAATGCATAATAGTGATTTTATATAAAGTATCTGACAGACCGCACCAACATTTTTCATACAAGGGTGCCAAAATCACACATGCGTGTTCAACAAGCACAGGGGACAATGCTGTTCCACCAGGGCAATCTTTTTGACAGCAGAATTGTTATTTTGGAAAATAGTACTTTTATATACAATAAATGCAGCCTCTAAGAAATACTTCTATGCATGGGCAGCAAGAACCACATGTATGTTTTCAACAAACAAATGGGACCACACCCTTCCATCAGAGCTACAAGTTTGACAGCAGATGTATTTCTGTACAGGTAAGTGCCCCTCTTGCCATTGTTTTTAAAAAAATCATGATTTTATGTAAAATTGTTATATAAATTTTATTCAGAGGCAATGAAAACAGGATATAAATGGTCGAAAAGAACAGGAATTGACACCACACAATCGACCAAGAAATTCAACAGCCTATGTATTTCTGGACAGGTAGGTGCCCCTCTTTCATTTTTTATAAGATAGTTATTTTATATAAAAAATGCAACACCTAACAAACACTGTTACAGATGATATCAGAGTCACGCCATCACCCCTTGCAGGCAATTGATGGAGCTATTGTTGGATTAGAATCAAGTACTTCTGTACAGAAAACTGTCCCATTACAGCTGCCTGATCCCGATAGCAGTGAAGACACTGAAGTCGAGAATGAAACATGTGGCATGACGGGCAACAATAAAAATGATGTTTTCAAGGAATGCTCTGACATAAAAAAAGAGGGAACTGATCGATGATAAGCAGGAAAAATGGAGCATTGAAGGTGAGAGAATCAATGAGATCATTTAAAACTGGATTTTGCAAGAAATAACTCATTTTGCTGTTTTCATCAATGCTGACAATAACAATGCAATGAGGGCATACAGAAGAGGGATAATAAGAGAGTGGTTAGTTTCTTGTTGTCATTTATCAAGGCATCACTAAATCAATTTCTTATAATAAGACTGACCCCCTAATACATTCATTATTTGAAGCAATTTTTTGAAATAGCATCACAAAATCCGGACGTGAGGTGGCCAACAAGATTGTACTTTGGGTTTCCATGAGAATTGAAGGATGCGTATACAAAAGGAGCAAAGCTGAACCTCAAGGCATACATTGAACAGTACCAATGCAAAAGTTACAGGGATCGTAGTCCTTGAGTTTGTCCCTGATCATCTTGATGAAGTGATGGGACTCTTCTTCAGTTTCCGCTGAGTTCTTCTGCGCGGAGTGCGTAGCGGTGCGGTGAGTAAGGCCCAGCGATACAGCGAAGCGGGTGACCGCACTTTTCCTGGCACTCAAAGATTTGCTACCGAAGGTGGGCATAATACGGGATGCCTCTTGCCTGATCATCCGGGTACTGACCTGGATCCCGCGCTCACGGGTTTCGAAGATGAATCGCGACAAGTCTTCTCGAACGTCTTGTAGAATACTTGTACGGCCCGGGTGGATTTTACGTGCGGTACCATTCGTCTTGAATGGTACGTATTCTGCGTTCTTGCCCAGGTCGTCAATTTTAGACAACACTTTCTTGAACCGCGTGTAGTAATGGTGCGGTAGGTTAATCAGCGCACATGCTTTGCGCCGACTAACACCGGTTTGCATGATCGCGTCCAAGGCGACGATGTACTCGCGCTTCTCCTTGACGGAGAAAGATTGGCGCAAGGTCACTTCCTTGCTCACATGGTGTTCTTGGGGAACAAGTCCAGCCTCGTTGGAGGCGACCGAGACTTCAGTTTCGATGGGAGAGCCTTCGACGCCAGTGTTTCGAAGCACCGATTCAGGTGCAACGTCGCCGGCACGACGTACATCGTCGACCGCCGCAGTGAGCTCATGTGAAACGGGCAACATGGTCACCATAATTAATAAATTATGGCCAAATACGCAGCAAACTGAATGTCATTGCATTCAATGACATTGCTGCCTTCTCCCACATTTCTCGAAATCGAGACAATGCTGAAGAAGTTGAGAAGAAGGGCAGGCAATTTAAAGAAATCAGGATATGAATATGGATGACACGATTAAAAAGTGGGCAATGGGTGTGGAATGGCAACTGTTGGAGACAGAGCGCCCCGATTTGGGGAACAGAACTGGTGGGAAGGAGGTACCATACGCTACAAAAAATTAAATAGGGTAAAGCGGTCAGATACCGACCGTGTTAAAAATACTAACAAAACCCGTATTATAAGTACCACTCAAATGAATCTTTTGACATTTGTGGTCCTTATACTCCAGGATATACGGTATATTATAGTAAGTCACGCTCAAACATCTCTCTCTTTTAGAGCTTGCTCGCACACATCACCAAACAGAAACAAAAGAGATCATGACCATGTTGAAATCATCTCCATCGGCCACCTGCTCTCCCACAACCCCCTCCAATAGAAAACACGTTTCTCCCACTGCAAATCTCCCTCTTGTTTGTGGGACTATCTTCCGCAGCATCGCGATTTTTTTAAAACAAATTGCGATTGGGCACTGCAGCAGAATAATGTCACGCTACCAGCACTTTGGTGAGTGCGTCATATTTTCAATTCATCCCCCAGAGTGAATCTGGGATTGCTGCAGCTGCCGTGCTGCTTCAATGAAGAAATAATCACAGCTGGATTGAGCGCAAGGTAAGGAAATATATTCCCCATTAATTACTTGATTTTATTGTTTTCAATTAAATATTTCCTCACCGGCAGCTGACCGTCCAATTGTAATTCTCAGCCCACCAATGGAATCAACAACTGTCGCCACTGTCGTTCCACTGCCAAAAATGAAGAAGAACAGGGGCAAAGATTGAAAGTGAGAAAATGGATATCCATTTTTGACTTTATTATTATTCAATCATTTTATTCAAAAAACTTGTACACTAATACACTAATGCAACTGCTACCATTATATCACCCCCAGACATTAACATGTTAGCTGGCTGAAAAGAGACAGTTCATTTCAATGGAAGAGCATTACGGCCAGTAGACATGCCGCCTTTCTTTCTGATCTGGATCATTTTCAGGAGTGAGTACTGTTTTGTGCTAAGATTTTCAGTGCTACTCTTATTTGCTGCTGCTTGATCAGTTCTGCCCCCTATCATAATTTCTCCTCTACTCTTTCCTTTGCCAAACTCAACAAATGCATACACACTTTGACCGTCGTTACATCTTAAACAAAAAACTGGACCCACCCACAATAGTATTGACTCCGTCATCACCATATGTTTAAGCCATCACACTAAATTTCAAACACCACTCCGAAAACATCACCTATTCACTCCCAATATGCAACACTATCCCCACCCACCGCCTCCTTCCACTCAACAACCAACCAAGAAAGTGTTGTGCGCTGAGACAAAGCAAACTGACAAAAGCAAAGCACAACAAAAGGCCCTTCAAAAGGATTGTCAACGCAAATGGTTTGAATCAAAAGCTTGCCTCCCACCCAGCTCATTGTCACATCTATTATCTTTGTGTGGTTGGTTGTGTTGCTGAAAAGAGATGGGTTTTAAACTGAAAGGGCAATGCTCAAAAGGTAACACAGGTGGAGAAGGGGGAGGGGGGCATTAGCTCAGTACTTATTAACCCTCTTACATGAAGTTGGACCAAAGTGCGTTAACTAGAGCAAAAAAGTGTACCTAGTTAACTTAACTACCATAAAACCCGGATTATAAGATATCGAAATGTACAAAAGATGCATTTAATGTTACTTATGTAGTGTCCCGTTGTTAGTGTTTTTAGCACGGTGAAAAAGGATTGGTATCCTGTGACATAGGCCAAGAATCAGCCTTTTTTGTACCCCTGGGTACAAAACCTAAATAGAGCAGGAATCAGCCTTTTTTGTACCCCTGGGTACAAAACCTAAATGGAGCATTCTCAGGACCCCAAGTAGGAGAGTCCACCTCCCGACGGCATGGACTCCCCAACATGGAAGTTCAGAACCCCAAATAAGAGAACACTCTTGTGGAAGATCTGAACATCTTTCAGAAGGGAATGAACATACCATATTGTGTAGAAGTCTACACAATGATCGTTTGCATCATTTGGACTGGAGTGCAGTTCCACTGCCTTTCCAACCTCACAATTGTACAAAATATAGCTCATAAAAATCAAATCTTTGACACCTGTCGAAACTACCTATAATTTTCGCGTGATATTTTTTTACGACGAATCGGCTCAGGTCATCCTGACAAAGTTACCCTAATACGTCAAGGTAGAGTTTCGTACTATGTTCCCGCCAGTTTTTTATTTCGGGGAGGGGTAGGTCCTCAAAGTTGTACTTTGGGGAGACGTCGGTCCTCAAAGTTGTACTTTGGGGGTATAACTTTTGGAGGCACTTTTCCTCTATATGAGGCTTATCCCTACTCTCCCATCCTCATTATTCCAACTTTGTGCCATCCTTGTCTCACCTCAATTATCAAAGTATTGATTGGATTGTTCAATGCTCCAGCCACCCGCTTGTCAAATTTAAGTGACCAATTGAATTCAAAATGAATTAAATTCAATTCGAATTCATTTTGATTGATTTTATTTCAGGTTTAAAAGGTTTCGAACTTGTTTTGATAATTCAAAATGAATTTAAATTCAATTCGAATTCATTTTGATTGATTTTATTTAAGTCTGCGCTTCACAGAAAGGGTTGGGCTGTCCCATCGATTCACCACCCTAACCAACCCCTATTCCATTTTTGTTTCATGCCGGTATGGATACAAGCGGGAAGATGATGCCACCATGTCTTGTATTTAAAGGCGCTCCAAACGGCTGCATCACCCGCGAGTTCCTAACATATCCAGATCGTGGTCACTATGCCTGTCAGAAGAAGGCGTGGATGGACGAGGAGCTCATGAACAAATGGATGGATAGACCTCATCAAGGATTGGATGTTGGAGGGTGAGGTTGGAATGATTGAAATAAAGAGTTGATTAATTTAATTTAATTAGGTGATAAATTTAATTGCTACTTTCATTAAGCAACTCGACAACAGCATAAGCATAACCACAATTGTGTTGGTACAAGTGCCGAATAGATCGGTTTGCATGATCCTGTGTGAAGACGTCTCTGATCTTCACAACCGCACCTTCCAAATGGCGACCATTATCTCCTGCGGTGTACTCCCTTGCAGCAAGACAAACTCGACATCCATCTGAACCATTGCTGTTGATGGTGTAACACGCGAGCTTGTGTTGCACAATCATGCGCAAACGGAGACGAATACCAACCCCCCAATCATCACGATTGGGAATTAAGGTATTCCCACATCCAAATGGGTGCAAATTGCAGTGACGACCATTGTCATCTGGCAAAAAGCCCACAAGAACAACAGGCTGCATTGTGTTTTTGGTTGTTTTGTGTGATGTACGCATGTTGTAAGGGTGGTGTGTTGTGAGTTTTACGGCAAAAGTACGTAACTCAACAACCAGCTGGAGTTACAGGGTCTTATGCATATTGGCGTGTTGCATTTGACAAGGAGAATCCAACTGTGTGGGATTTAACGAAAACAGAAATGTACAGGCACTTGCAAAGTTGTGACCTATAATAAGTAGTTTCTTATAATCCAGGTTTTACGGTAGAGCACTTTCCGACCTTTGTTTATCGCTCATGAATTAGAACAATCCTGGTATTTTTCATCTAGATAACCTTATCCGCGTCAATTTTTGCTCTAGATAACCAAATTTTACGTTTTTCGATATAGAGACTACACCGGAAAAGGGACATTGCTCAATCTGTACGACGAAATCATGGCAAATGGTGCTAATTGTGTTGGCCTAAATAATGATCAAATAATATTCTTGGTGAGGGTCTATTGTGGTAATTTTTCACGAGGAATTGAATGGTTCAATCAGATTGACTCAGCAGTGAGCGCAAGTGGGCAAAACGAGGCAATTTCATTAACTAGGGTCGGTTTTTGCTCTTGTTTATTAACTAGGGTTGAATTTTGCTCTAGATACGGGTGAGGGTTAAATTATTAATAAAAATGTCAGCGAAAATATTTGTTCTCTATAGTAATTCCTCTTTTTATTAGACCTTTTGATCTCAAAGGTATTACTAGTTTTTACATAAGACGATTTTACACTTAGGAGGTATTCTCTGGTGATACATGTTGGATCTCATTAGGGCACCGTCCCAGTTCTAGAACTGGACTAAAAAATTCGTCCAGTTCTAGAACTGGACGATTTTCTCCCCATTGTGGCACCGTGCCTGAATGGGGCGTCAAGTTCTAGAACTGGACGTCCCAGTTCTAGAACTGCATGTCCCAGTTCTAGAACTGGGATTGCTATGAAATTCCAGTTCTATAACTGGGAACCCAGTTCTATAACTGGGAGTTTTGATCAAACCCCCATTGTGGCACCGGTCCCATTGGGGCACCAGGTGCCCTAATGGGTGATGAAGATGTCACCATTTTGGCACTACTACTATACGTAGTTGGGATACTGGCTGCGCCTGTACGAATGAGGTTATGGTACACAAACATCACACAAGCGCGTCAAATTCTCCCGATGACCTAATAATGTACCTCAAAAAATTTGACATAGTAATTATCCCAACCTCAGTCAGATTTGATCCCCGTTGGGGCACCAGCAAATGATTTCATGGTAAAGTGCCACAACGGGGAGAAAAACGTCCAGTTCTAGAACTGGACAAATTTTTTCGTCCAGTTCTAGAACTGGGATGGTGCCCTAATGGGATCCAACATATACAAAGTGGTACGATATTTATACGTCCCCCACTCATCAAAATAAAGTTGAGGACTTTGAGACAAATAAACACGTAGCTCCGTAAATCAAATGAAAAATGTAAAATGGAGTAGAAACTCTTAAATACCAATTACAAGCGTACCCCCATTCTGCTCACCGATCAATTTTTATACCCCTCGATCATCATCAATCCCACCAAGACACAATATTTCTTTTTTGCACATCACAGACATCACAATGAAAATTCCTCCCCCCGTTGTTGTCTTGTCTTGTGTTCCCACCACACTCATTGCCGCAATCCCCCCTCCACATCAATCAATAGCGGACCTCCTTTCCAACGATTTGACCCTGCGATTGCATTGAAATTCACCTGAGGTGGCGACAATAAAAAAACAGTAAGCACACTGATCTTGGTGATGATTTGTTGTGTTTTGTTGCTATCTTCACTGGACCGGATTAGATGTTGTCTTTGAAGTGAACACCCAACCAGATTTGCGTCCTCGGGGTTTGGCGATTTCGTAGGCGTTCGGGAGTGTCATCACTCGCCGTCAAAGGATCTGGTTGATTTTTCTTTCTCAACATCACGGCAATCCTGTCTTGTTAATTAATTTTTTGTTTTGTATCAATGATGAGAACCGAGAATTGTATCGATTAAATTCGTCTTGTTTTATCTTATGTTTCAATCATCTATGGAATCGTCATTACCCTCCTTCGACCGCATTGTCCTGTTGGTATCTCACAACAATTCTTTTGTTCATGTTTGTGCTCATTTCAGCAACAACATTATCTCGTGCATCAAATTACTTATGCAAACTTACGATCCGACCACTCTATTCTCCCATCTTTGAGCCCCATCATCTCATCGAACTGTTCCAGGCTTCTTTCGGCGATAATCGCTGCATATGATCTGGCTGTAACGTTCTCTTTAATATCCGCCACAACACCTGTCTCTCTCGCAAGTACTCCAGTGTATCATCTTGACCAGTGGGCCACTATTTTGCCGTGAGTTCAATATCTAACCACGAATCTCAATATCAAACCACGAATCTAAATTGTAATCTTTGGTAAAATCCAGCGTCGGTCCGTTCATCAAGTAAATTGAATAGAAGCTGGCACATGATGAGTGCATTGGAAAATGCGTCAAAGGAGGTAGAATTGTTACCCTCCTTGACAATGTTTTCGGAGGCTGCATAGACAGGCAAAAGAGCGACGATGCCTTCGTCGAGTTGAGTCTTTAATGCAGCAAGCGTTGCCCCCACCCAAACAAATAAGGAATTGTTTTGACCTGTTGCTGTTTGTTGTGTTCATTGATTGTTGCCTTGCAATGTTTTCCCGACTGACCGTCAAATTTGTTTGGTTCAACGACTTACGAATTAGCTCGTCAATATTCCTTCGGCCCCTGCTTCGTATTGGTTCTTTTTCTCATGGCCAAGGTTGTTGAACTGTCCCTTTATCTCACGCCTTTGTAATGAGTCACCTTCATTGATATTGATTTTGTGTTGCTGTTTCGTGAAATATTCCTTGCTCGTCCATGATCTTGTTGCTGTCGAATAGTGTTTTGTGGGCATCTATTTGTTGCTTACGCTAGTTGCTTCCATTGTTTTTCAGTTCGTTCCTAACACAATTCCTCACTGCAATTTCTTTCACTCCAAATGCACAGGCAAGGCCCCCCTAAGACAAATTGTCAGAGGACCCCATCTGCATGGTTTGGGTCCAAGATGAAGGCGTCTCGCCCTTTGTGAAACTGAATTACCTTTAGAGAGGAAGTGTGGTTCATCCATGGGGATTGTTTGATGGGGATTTGGGGACTTAATCTGCTGGGGTGCTTCTGTGTTGGTTGTCATTGAAATAAATCGTAGAATAATTTAATTCAACAAATTACCCCACTAATGTCTGTCACCTAGTCAATAGACTCAGTGGTAGATCTTCTTGTCGCTTGTTTGAAGGGGCATCAGAAGAACATTAAAGAGGATTCATTTCCACAGATCGAGCAACTCTGCGATGATCATGTTTGTTTGTTCTGTTTGTTCGCGGCATCGAATTGATCATCACGAAGTTGCTGGATGAGCGATTTTTGATTTCAATGACACTGGGTATAAAAATTGATTGGGTGAGCAGTGTTTGAGTATATCACACTATGACCTCAGCACATCAAAAAAAAGACGAGGACTTCCAGTCAGATTATTACGTAGCCCCGTAAACCACTAAAATAATGTAAAACGGAGTAGAGGATCTTAAATATTTATGACGTAGATGCCCCCGATTCTGCCGGGGCTACGGGATAAAGTCCTCGTCTTTTTTTCGATGCGCGGAGGATGTAAGTATTTAAGACTTTCTACTCCGTTTTACATTTTTTCATTGATTTACGAGGCTACGTGTTAATTTGTCTCAAAGTCCTCAACTTTTTTTCAATGCGCGGAGGATATTTTCATATTAATTTTAAAATACTACCAAGGT
>JABMIG010000619.1:0-15795 GCA_013187285.1 Cyclotella cryptica | reverse complement strand
GAGGCTGTAGGAAAATCATAAGCATGTTAACAGTATGGTAGTACTACTTAAGTCAAAGTTACACACCTCCATGAGTGTTGAAAAACAATAACAAGCAATCATATTTTTACTTACATCATAGTAGGTAGTACCATGTTACATATATATAAGTATATCTGCACATCTGGGTTAAAAGTGTAGAGGAGAGAGAGTGGTTGACAGTGAAACGAGTGCCAGTCAAGTGCCGGTCACTGGTAGTCATATATGGTACGATACACAATAAAACGCACTGCAGTGTGTTTTTCAGTTACACTGTGACTATTACTTACGTCAGTGAGAAGAAGCTTATTTTTTGCGAGGATAGGCTTATTTGCGAGGATAAGCTTATTTGTGAGGATAGGCTCATTTGCGAGCTCGCAAATAAGAGAATCCTCGCAGATAAGCCTATTTTTTACGTAGGAATAGTATGCTCTCACAAATAAGGCTATCCTCGCAGATAGCACTATTTATAGTGCTATCTGCGAGAAACGAGCTATCTGCGCAAAATAAGCTTATCTGCGAGAAATAAGCTATATACGAGATTAAAAGGACCAACGGTCATCCAGTCGCACAGGGCACACAAACCGGCTCTCGCTTGTAGGTGACTCTGATACGAATGTCGTGCCTCTCTCTCCCATTTTAAACAAACATGTCTCTCCGGTCTCCAAAGTGGGGGACAAAAGTGAACGCAGATGACTATAAAAATTATTTAAATTCAGATACATATACAATTTATATTTACTGCAAAGCAACTACCATAAAGATGCAAAGCTACTAAATAGAAAAATAACGTCATCATAACTTCTAGAACAAATTACCATGCATCATAAAACTTGAGCTATTTTTGGATATTCCCACAGCCTCAATATAAAACAAAAACCGTTTTTGGAGAGAGTGCAGATCTGTATTGGGAAAAGAAGGAAATCTTTGTAGAACGACACATTTTTAGAGGTTATCTTGCTTCTATTAAAGGAATTTCGGACAATAGCATGACAGAGGAGTTGATTCGCAATATAAAGGAGGAGTCAAATTCTCGAGAGGAGTTTTGCTGGAAAATGGGGGAGGCGTTCTGGAACACAAGTGATGGTCCCTTGAAAGCGGTACCTAGGCATGTCACTTCTTATGTCAAGAGTGAAACTAATAAGCTCACATTCCCTAATATCTCACAGGTTAATCATTCAGCAGGATATGCCAATGAACCTTCTAGGCAAAGACATCTGTCCTGCCCACGCATACAGCCATTTTGTGTGAAAAGGAGGAAGTATTTATTTACTAAATATTCACCTCAATAGGCTTAGATAAAAGTGTGTGGTACACACTCACGTAGACATCGAGTATGCTACGTACGTATGGTACCAGTAGCCAAACTGACACAGTCTCGCTACGTGACTGGATACTCCCTCCAGAGATGTAAGCACATCTCTGGGAGAGTTGTGGTGTTGGGCTTCATGCCCATGGCTGTGAGATCCTGGACCGGACTAGAACAACTAGAAATAACATAATATTTCAATTAATGCTTTTAAACTTCATTCTCCCTTCAACTACGAATTCTTGACCACCTGACGCTTAGGTCACTATTATAATATTAATTTCAAAATACTACCAAGGTAATATTTTTATTTCTCAGTAGTAGTTCCCACCGTAACTCTACCTTGAATTTTCCAATACGGCATGTGTTTTGGATGGTAAATTGGTAAGCGTGCTTCTACTTAAGTAGCGCTGAGGGTAATATTTTCTACCAAAATTTGGCTAACAAATTAAGAAGGAGGTCTGTCTGTCACACCAAAAAACTACCGTGTCACGTTTTCACAGCCAGAGAATCACGAATGTATGTTCTGCACACTTCTCGTCACGATCAGAACACCAGCAATATCGTTCTGCCATAAAAAATACAAACAAAACTACCATGATCCCAAATAATCGTGTCATCACAAATTGTCGTCGCCGGCAACAACAGGCCGCAACAAACAGTGCATTTTCCTCCGCCTTTGCCACCGCAGAAGCCGCTGTTGCTCCTCCTATTCCTCCCGCCACTGTTCTGCGTCTTGATGGGTTTGCTGCACCTCCAGCAGCAGCAGAAGCTGCAGCACCTCCTGCAGCAGCCGCTCCGCGCCGACGCAACACTGTACCAAACACTTCATCCCATCGTCGATCCACCCAAAACATTACCTTTGCTGTGGCCTTTCCAAGCGAGGAAGCCATGGCCCCAGATGCCTCCTCTAATGGACCTGCTGTTCCACCCCTTGATAGATTTGTTGCGCCTCCAGAAATGGATGCAGCACCCATTCCTCCAGAACTTCCAGCACCTCAAGCCCCACCAATCTATCCTCCTCCACCTCGTGGCCGTGGCCGTCCATAACGCGCACCTCGCCGCCAACTCACTCTACGCGAGCAATACTATCCTGCGCTTATTAACCTCATGCGCTGGAAAGATGGCAGAGCCTATGAATCTGACCATCAGTTCACAAGGGATGAACTTCTGACGATCCACGCAGACCACGTGTATCGTCACTTCAAGGACAGGGTCTATGGCAACCCTGATGCAGATGAAGGCTCAACACCTCCCCTACACTTCAGGCTACACTCTGTGCTTGCGTGGAAAAGGAATATCTCCTATTTCATGCCAAACACCCACCAGCAATGGAATGACGCCCGCCAAGAAGGCAATCCAACTCGCTCTGTCCAGATATCACGGTTGACAAAGGCAATGCGGCGCTTCCAGACGCAACGCCGCGGTGTTGAATCAAGTGTGAGGAGACCTTTAACAACAAGCGAGTTTGAGCAAGTCATGGAAGCCTATTGGCGGGCTGACAACAAGGAACTTGGCCTCTGTGGTGCTGCCCTGACCACTTTCCAGCTTTCCATGATTGGGAGGCTTGATGACTGCTCCAAGTTCAGGCTCCCTGAGTTGTTGTCATACTCAAGTTATCCTGATTGGTGCATCACTGCCCGTCTTAACTGGTCGAAGAATGTAGTTGATGAGAGAGACTGTCCCAATCAAGTGCTAATGGGAGCCATGGACACCAGGTATGATGTCCTATCAAGTCTTGGGGTATGGCTCGAATATCATTTTGAGCTGAACCCAAGTGACAATGATTTTGTTTTTGGCTATTCAGGTTTGGACGATCCAATTAGGATTAAGGAGCGACTGGCCCGTCAACTCAAGGAAATTTTATTGTCTGATTCATTTATGGCTGCAAGGGCAGGGCTTCTTGGCACTCACAGTGTCAGAAAGATGGCAGTGACTTTTGCAAGAGGGACTGGATGTACAAAGGTATGTTTGCAACTGTTCTCTTCTGTTTGAAACATGTTGTCTCATGCATTCTTACTTTTTCAATGTTGCAGGATGATACAGACTACCGGGGCCGTTGGAAAAACTCCAGGCGCCAACATGAGACATATGCTGACACTGACATTGGCTGGGTTGACGCCAAGGTTGCTTCCTCTCTTTGCAAGGGTGGTCCAATTGCATATGTCATAGATCCCTTATCAGGTGTGACAGACCAATGGGTCTTAGATCATGTGGTACCAAACTTGAGTAAGAAAGTGCCTGTTGAAGTTGCTAAAGTTCTCGGCCGTGCAGTTCTTTTTCGTGCTTTTGATCACAGTACCGAAGCAGCCTTTCCTTCCCATAGGAAGGAACACATCCGTGAGGCTTACTTTGATTTGGGAGCGAGGAATCAACTCGAGGTGGGTGTTAATCCTGTGAAGAGGAAGCCTTTGATTGTAACTGGGCATGATTCTGAAGTGGTTATGGACTTTATGGATGTTGATGACACTGAGCAAGATGCACGGAGGAGCCTTGCTCTGAGACAGGAAGAGGTACGTATGCTGTCTTCCCAAGTTTTGCATCTCCGTCGTGAACTAATGGATGCCCGAGCGGAGGCGGAGCGTCAACTTGCTGTTTTGAAACGGCAGATGGGCCGCATGTCCAATAACATTTCTCGTATTTCCAGTCTCAGGTGCGCAACCGTGCTGCGTGGCGTCGCTCTGACTACCCGAGGTACCTCGGCGCTGCCCCAACTGCGGACAACAACCTTGTGGTGGGATTGGTAGGAGGGGCTAATGGGATAAATGATTATGACATGGATGCTCCAGATGTTGTTCCTGTGGTGATAGAGGCTCGTTTGACAAAATGTCCAAAGACTCTTTACGATCTTTGGAAGGAGTATGAGTTTGGATTTAATGGGTGTAAGCCGGCAAAGGACTGGTCTGCTGCTGAACGGGAAGGGATAAGTTTAAGTACTATCGGAGAAACGTGGTTTGGAAGAAGATCAGTGAGCTAATTCGGGGGGGGTTTACAGCAGAGAGGGCATGTGACAAGATTTATAGTGTGTATGGACACTCATCAACTGTGACTGCTATTATTAATGCTTTGGTTAGGGATAAGGGGTTGCATCCTGAGCTAAGAATTGGGCATCAATAGTGTATAAGTGTTAGTGATTTATTTTGGGTTGTCCACTAGCTTTCTATTCCCTTAATCAAATACTTGCTTTCATCTGGATAAAAATGTCTTCGTGATTTTTTGTCACTAGGTTTCTACTAGTTAATTTGTCACTAGAAATCATCTAGAGAGATAAATATGTCTTCGTGAAAATTTTCGACTTCTAGTAATTTACACTTTTGTTAGACCTTTCAGTCTTGAACAGTACACTTGTTTTTACATAACATGATTTCCACACATAGTAGGTAAATTGTGGTAGTTCTGAGGGTAGCGCCCGATTCAGATATAATCATAATATAAAGAACATCGGGGCCCTTATTATGCCAGGAATACTTTTTTCATCACTTTGGCCCGAAATTTTTAAAATATACCTGTAGTGGATGTTCAATTAGCTAGCAACAGGGAGATTATTGGAGCATTCCCAATGTTTTTTGTGTCCCTAGATTCTATTTTTCTAACCCTTTTCAAAAAGTAGGCTAGAAAAGTTTTCTCTGTTCAAAAAATATTTCTAATATTAGAGTGGTATTTTCTACATCCTATTGTGCCACCACCCATCCAATAGCAGAGGACAATACAACACAGACAATTGGACCATGTCCCTGCCTGTCAGTTTACACTGTACAGACTGAGATGTTGATTAATATGACTTATTAAGTTGTTGACACATAGGATTTATATGACATATTACATTGTTGTATTATATTGTCCACTCAGTTGTATTTTGACTCTACCCCAAAGTCCAACAACATTCATGAACAATTGTGCCCACAGTGTCTCTGTGGTGGTATCAACGGAAAGCACGGTCATGATTCCTCTCCACGTCACAATCCCACAGTCCATTCAATTGAGCACACTCCACCGTGAATTGCCAATCCACGCTTCAAGAAAACTATTGTGCCCCATCCGACCAAAGCAGATTGGATGACTGGTCCATATGCCTCTCTTTCTTCTGCATCTCATGTCCTCCCAGCGACGAGGACTTTGATCCACGCTTTGAGCAAACTATGGTGCTCCATAGCAGCATGGACGACTGGTCCATAGGCCACTCTTCATTCTGCCTCTCATGCCCTCCCAGTAACAAGGACTTCGATCCGTGCTTTGAGCAAACTATGGCATCCCCAAAGCAGCTCAGATGACTAGTCCATATGCCACTCTTCTTTCTGCCTCTCATGCCCTCTCAGCAATCATGACTTCTCTTGATTCCTTGGCAGTCTTTGCCACTGAACTCTGATGGTGTTGCCTCTGTCGTTGTTGATGACCCTGCTGAATGAGTGCACTCCAAAGAACATGGAGATGGGGGAATGGAAGCAATGCAATTGGATGCCTTGAAATCGCTCTCTGCGTTTGATGGTGAGAGCTGGGCAGAAACCACAACACATTGAAGGGAGACGCTTTGATGATGAATGGCAACATCAATTTTGTATGGTGTTTTATATGGTGTCACATCTCAAGATGAATAGGACTTTAGGATAGACAAGTTCAGTCCCGTGGAACTGCCTCAATAGAGGCAGTTTCGAGGACTCAATTTTGAATGCTATTTAGAAAAGCTAGATTGAGTTTAGGCCATTGCTAGATGTTGTAACTTTTTTCATCTAGGGTATAGCGAAACATTAACTAGGGATGTGGAAAATATTGGGAAGGCTCCATTTATTATATGTGCTCATTTTGTCATGTCCCTGTTTGAGTGCGGGCTAATGTGTTATCAGTTGTAACGGGCTATTTGCTGCATGATTTTGAATGCAATTCAACGCATAGTTAACAATCCATGACATGCAAATAAATCCCCTCTCTCCATCCACTGTTTTGTTGTCTCATTGAAATGAGTGATTTTACCTTCAACTGCACTCATCTACTATATGACATGGTGTCCTGTCGCCTTATGTGGTCTGCCTTTGCCGTTACTGCTTTTGATGCTGTGTTTGATGGTGCACAAGCCAATTGAGCAACATTACCTCCCTCCATTGTGAACGAGAGTTCATCCTAAGCCCCTCAAGGGCCCCATCGAAAAACCAATGTGAGTTGTTCCAGATCTCAAGAGAGATAAAGACAAAGGGAAGTCCCACAATTTTCAACAGTCCATGTGTTTTTTAGGATCATGTGTTACATGGTTGATTTCAACATACTACTGTAGGTATTAAGTAACCTCCTCCACAATGTTATGTAGCTTGTGCGTTGGTGTGACAAATAAGTTAATAACACCTATGTTTTCACTGTGGTGCTATATGTAACATGATTGTTGGGGTTGGGTGCAACAGAAAAAGGAAGAGCGCATGAGTGCTTTCATTATGCCTCCACTATGGAAAGTAACTTTTATGTTTGAGTGACAAATAAATGAATAACACCTACTGTATGTTTTCTTGGTGGTGAAATGCATGAAGGTAATGTATGTTGGAGTAAATGGTGCAACAATTCAAAACAGAAGACGAAAGGCAGCATGTGTGTGCAGTGCACACAAACACACTCGTTATAGGTAACACTTAGTTTTAAGTTAGAGAAACCTTAAGTGTCTTGACCAATGTGTTTACACTCATAGTAAGTAATAGAATGATCTTTTGATTACATGTGTGACATGAAAATAAGAAATAAGGGTGCGACATGAAATGGACTTGTGAAAAGTAATGTTTAATCTTCTTTCCTAGACTTTCTTCCTCTTCTTCCAGCATTTGCCGCTTTTGTTGCCTTAGCAATGGTCACACCATTCTCAAGAGGCGCCTTCTCTCCAATGTTTGCCAAATAGGGATATGTCGAATGCATCCACAAACTGATCCCAGCCATGACACCACCTGCCATCTCCTCTTTTGAAAGACTCCCTCGCAAGAGCCCCGATATTAAAATACCAAATATCAATGCAAAACCCTTTTGAACTGTGCCAGCATATTTAATCACCAAGCCAACGAGGATTCCTCCAGCAGCATTTGTCAAAATGGGCAATATTGTAAACAATGTCCATTGATCAAAAAACCCTCGTTGTCGAATCTGCGCTCCATCATCACTTTTTAGAAATGAAATCAGTAAGAGAAGGATGGATGCCACGCATAATTCCATCGTGAAGAGAAGAGCATTTCGATTTTCGCCCTGAAGACTCTTTTGTGTGATTGCCCCAGCAAAACCAGACAAAAATGATGCAACTAAAATGGGTATCACTCCATGAGTGAATCTCCGTGGCGAAAGAGATGGCACAAAATGAGATTCCGGTTTGGTCCGATCAGTCCAATAAGACGGCAACAATGCATCGAGCGGCAAAAGTCCCTCCATCTCCAACGCCGCCATCAACAGCAACACCAACGCCAGCATTTGCATGCCACTTTGCCGTTTTCCCAGGAGGAGATAACAGCACATCGCAGCAGAAAGAGTCTTGGTTTGATTGAGCACGTTGTAAGTAATCGCATCTAGATTTTGATACGCAAGGAGGGAGCACATATTCTGAACAAGGTAGATCGTGGCAGGAAGGAGAGAGAGCCTAAGCCAAGACGACACACTCCACCCAGCAGTCGCTTTGGACCAGCCGTCGGACGACAGCGAGATGCCCAACACAGCGAGAACCAATTTTACGACCTCTTGAAGAAAGATGACGGTGCTCTTGATAATTTCGGGTGAGGTGTATCGTTTAGTTACCGATGGTTGAATTCCAAACTGCAGGGCGAGGAGGGCCATTGACACGATCGCTGGGAGCGACAGCGTTTGTTGTTCACGGTCCGATGACGATGGTTTACTCATGATTTACGACGCCGGGATGTTAAACAAAAGAAGAAATGAATGAATTATGTAGCATACACGTCCGATCCCAGTGAGGTGTCACTTCGATGGTATTGTATTGTAGTGATGGAGAGTTTGCCCTGTATTGGCCAGTGTTCGGTTGGTGTCGTCTCGGAGATGCGGGAAAGCAATGTTTTAACCCTATTGGATTTTATCAAGATTTTTTCAAAATCTTACTTGTATTGGAAACCGAGAGACTTTCTTTTCCTCCTTCCTTCTCCTTCTCCACCTTCTTCTCCTCCTTGAAGTGAGACAATTTTTAATTATTGACTTAGATAGGTAAGAAAGACATTTTACTATGGCTTCAAGCGTAATTACCAGTAAATAGATTAATTTTCTGTTTGATCTACGTCGGTACCATAGTCATAATTGATGTGTGCTTACCTATAAGATTGTATCTCATGGCCAAAATGAGTTTGTTCACAAGCGTGATGCACACAACTCACTAACAAACTTTAGGGACCATACTAGAGTGCCGATGTTTTCAAATTTGTGAGCAACCAACTTTCAAATTTGTTAGTTGTCGGAGTAGAAGTCAAGAACAAATTTCGAAATAACAAATTTCTTTTCTCATGTGCCCGTGTTTACAGACCAAATTTGTCAGCGACCAACTCTTGTGGTGATGGACAGACCACAAAAGCCTTCCCCACAAAAATTAACCACCGGCATTGGAAGAAAATGCTGTACGGTAGGAATTCACTACTCTCTACGACTTGCGAGCAACCTTTAAATTTGTTAAGTTGCTAACAAATTTGATCAAATTTGTTAGTAGGCCATTCGTTTATATTTGTTAGCTCACTTCGCCGGACCGGTGATATCCTCTAGGGAGAGATAAAATGACTAACAAATTTAAAGTTGGTTGCTCACAAATTTGAAAAACATGGACACTCTACTTCATCATCCCACACCAAACTTACATCTCCTTCTTTTCACAGTTTTGATGCACTTATCTCTTTTTGTATTATCGAAGTTTGCAACCGATGTTGTAAATTTCTCATGGGAATTTCCAGCCATTTTTATCTTTCAGTTGAGACGTGATGTGTCATTCACGTGATAGACTGACCAGTGAATGGAATTCGTTTACTACGAATTTCGAATTTTAATATTAATTCCTTTTAATGTAAAATAATTTACTTGAATATTTTTTATGTAGTATTTTTGCAACATAGGTTTGTGAAGCTGTTGCAGCGATTTCATTAGCGTGCAACCTAACAAAAAAAAAAAAAAAAATTAAAAAAAGGTGGTTGTTGAGAAGCCAGGTCACACTTACCTGCAATCTCTAAGTAGGCATGTCAACCTGCCTACTCACCAGCACACTAGACACACATGCATAGAGCCAGTGGCAGTAGCTGCATGAGAGCACAGCAACAGAGCTGTGATAGTTACAGACTCATAAATTTATTTAGTTCGTCTTTACTCTATCAACACTCTTTTGCCGTCACTGTTCTGGTTCTTCGGGGACAAGCACCAGTCTCTTGACAGAACTAAATAAAAGTTCAACCGCCCCGAACACCAATTCCGTCGCTGACGCCTTTTTTTCTCCTGCCCCACCGACGATGACAACGATGTACCCCATCCGCACGGTCAACGAAATCCGTGCGACATTCCCCCTCCCCGATGGCAAAATCCCTCCCATCGTTGGGGAACCCAACGCAAAAGAACTACTCCGCGTCCACGCAGCTATCCGCTCGTGCGCCAAAAGCCAACGCTCCGACGACTGCCCATTCGGGCACATCTTCCTCGCCGAGCCCCCCGCCGTCATGGCAACGTACGGCGCACCGCCATTCGTCCGCCCAACCAAAGACGACGTCGGCCCCATGCCCACCTTCACCGGCGCATTCCTCCAAGCCGAAGTCGAAGCCGCCAAAGCCGATTGGGAACGTAAAAACGCCCATCGCCAAAACATCGACAACGTCGATGTTGCACTCGTCACCGAGTTTTTAAAAGCAATTCCCGCCGACATCATCGAAGACGTCGAAACGGATATCAACGCCGCTCGAGATGGAACATTCCTCGAGGTCTTCGACCGCTACTGGCGCGAATACGGCCACGCCACACCTCACGAAATCACCGAAAATCGAGACACGATGGAAGCCGCATGGAACCCGGCCGGCGGCGAGAATTTCACGAAGGTCGTCCGCCAAATTCGCAACGGCCAACGATTCGCCGTTTACACCAACAACGAGTACTCCGACAAGCAACTCGTTCAAATGGGCGAAAAAGTGGTGCTCGACACACACCACTTCAAGGGCGACTACGGCAAGTGGATGAAGAAGCATGAGAACGAGAAGACGTGGGCTAATTTTGTTGAGCATTTCAACAACGCGTATCGTGTGTGGAAGATCACCGATAACGCATCTGGAAACTTCGGATATGGAGGCGGCGCACAAGACAGCAACGCAAGCAACCCAGACGACAATTCCTGGGAACAAGTTGACAACATCAACGCTGCCACTAACGCCGCCAACGCTGCTACCTTCCAAACACTCAGCACGACGAATGCCACCCTCACTGCCCAGAACTCGCAGTTAGCTGCCCAACTAGCACTACTCCAACAGCAACTCCAAGCCAACGCAGCCACCCAACACGCAGTCCCACCTCCAAACCTAGCTCCAACCCAACCATACTATCCTCCTCCGCCCCAACAGCACCTGTACCAACCGACTCCCCAACAAGCCATGTACCAAACGCAAGGCGCAGACGGGTACAGCAGCGCGTACGGACGCGGAGGGCGTGGAGGCCGCGGCAGACGCAACAATGGATACAACAATCGTGGTGGGCGCGGCGGCAGAGGCGGCGGAGCCCGCGGATTTTACGCACAGCAACCTACCGGAGGTTACGGCTACCCACAGCAACAAGGCGGAGGTTTTGGATCTCCCCAACCAGGAGGGTACCAGCAGCAACAACCACCACAGGCAAGTGGCGGATTCTACCAGACCGGCCCTCCGCAAAACCGGGCCCCTAACCCAGTCAAGCGATACAACAACATGTTTTACTGCTGGTCGCACGGGTTCGACGTGGACCACGACGGCTACAACTGCAAGAATCCTGTGGAGGGACACATCCCATGGGCCACACGTGACAACCCCTGCAATGGCTGCATGAAGAAACGCCATAAGACAGTACTGCCGGGCAACAACATGTGACGGGGAGGGGCAGATACTGCAACACATAAATATAGTAAAACATTTTATGTCTACAGTAGTCTGATCCCCACCCCCACATTACAATGCTATACTTCTACCCAATCCATCAGCAATGTGCAACCTCCGGCATGTACCCATCTCCAACACTTTGGCATAGCGGACACCGGGGCTACAAGCATCTTTTTCACCGCAGACGCCACCGGTACAAATAAGCGGCCTACCACCAACCCCCTACAGGTCAGGATACCTGATGGTAACTACCTCAAGTCCACACACACCATGGACCTCGACCTCGATACTCTGCCACCAGCAGCAAAACAAGGCCATGTCATACCAGGGATGAAAGGACATACCCTGGTCTCCCTTGTCCAACTATGCAACGCAGGATGTAACCTACGCATGGACAAGGATGAGTTGGTAATCTCTTACAACAACAAGGCAGTGCTACGAGGTGTAAAGTGCCCTCACACCGGCCTATGGCTATTGCCCCTATCCAACCAGGGACAAACCACCAACACGATCCAACACCAAACACACAGCATGTCCAATGTCTACCATACCAGCACACGTGCTGAGTGGATTCAGTACCTCCATCAAGCCTGTTTCTCTCCAACTCTCAGCTCATGGTGCAAAGCCATTGACAACGACCAATTCATGTCGTTTCCTGGCCTCACCACCAAGGCAGCAAGAAAGTATCTCCCACCGTCCACAGCAACGCCAAAGGGACACATGGCACGAAACAGCAAGAATCTCCGTTCCACCACCAAATCACCACGGCAGCGAGCAACACCACCACGTCACATCGACCTCATTGGGAATATCACCCACGATGATCCCGACCTGCAACCTTCTGAAGAACCGGATGCCCCTTGTGACCTATTCATTGGTGCCACCATTGGTGACACCTTCTTCAACACCTTATACACAGATTTAACAGGACAGTTCCCCGCAAAATCATTTAAAGGTAACAAATATGTATTTATTGCTTATGCCTATGGGCCCAACGCCATCCTAGCACGCCCCATCCCCAACAGATCAGACAAAACGCTTGTTGACACCTACCAAGACATCTACAACTACCTCACAGACAGGGGCTTCAAGCCCCTACTCAACATCAGTGACAACGAATGCTCCAAGGCAGTGCAGGCATTCCTTCGCAAGCAAAATACCCAGGTCCAACTGGTGGAACCACATAACCACAGAGCCAATGCAGCAGAACGAGCCATCCAGACGTTCAAAAATCATTTCATCGCTGGCCTATCAACGGTGGATCCCAGTTTCCCCATCCAACTATGGGACGAGCTCATCGGCCAAGCACAAGATACACTCAATCTCCTCCGAACGTCCCGCACCAACAGGAAACTGTCAGCCTACGCCGTCCTAGAGGGACCGTTCAACTTCAACCGGACACCTTTGGCCCCACCAGGGACAAAGGCATTAGTATACATTGATCCCACAAATCGGACATCATGGGGTGTCCACGCCGAGGATGCCTGGTACATTGGACCGGCTATGCAGCACTATCGCTGCTACCGTTTCTACACACCAAACACTAGAGCCTACAGAATTGCACAGGCAGCCCAATTCTTCCCCAAACACTGCAAAATGCCACAGGTGGACCCAGGAGACACTGTTCGTCTTGCGGCACAAGACTTAATTCACGCATTACGGCACTCCACACCTAATGCGCCAATCAACCTCACCCCACGGCATAATGATGCCCTTCGACATCTAGCAAGCATTTTCCATGATTCAGTACCCACCTCCGAGGGTGATAGCCAACCTCCGAGGGTGACCACCGAGCCAACAACTTCACACGATCTTACAGCACCACGTGTTCTCCGAAGCCAAAAGCTAGTCCACACTCGCCGCACTCGAAACAACACCCCGATGCCAACCATACGCGAAGAAATTGATACTTTGCCTACCATCCCAGAGGAAACAAAGCACACTCTACGAGTCCACCGCCGCATTGATGCCAGAACGGCAAGACGGCTTGCAAGGGAAAAAGCCAAAGATGAAGAAAACAAAATGTTTGCTGAGGAACGAGCAAAGCATGTCCTACAGCCAATCACCACGACTGGGGACAAACAACCCCGGCGCCGCAAAGCCATACAGCAAGTCAGAACAGCCGCTTACCCCAAAGCCACACCAGTGACTCCTGCTACAACGGCACCAACTATCGTCTCCGATTACGAAGACTCGAGTGATGAAGAAGACGAAGAAGACAACATGTTCAGTGGCAACGCCAACCACACTTTCCTCCCAAAACCTTCATCTCCACCAATCCCTCAAACCCGCCTACACTACCCCCGGCACTTCGGAATCCATCAGAATGCCTTGTATCACGTCGTCGGCACACACATAGAATCGCAATCCAGTGCATTCATACCAACACGTATGGAAGGCAGTCACAAACAACTCCAGATGGAGATCCCGCTGGAGGCAGTCGCCAATGCAGGTGTAGTCAACCCCGAAAATGGTGACACACTCACCAAATATGAGCAACTGCTCAAAGTCCCAGCCCTGAAACAGATTTGGTCAAAAGCCATGTGCAAAGAATTAGGAAGACTTGCACAGGGCTACGAGGGTGACCCAGGCACCGAAACCATTCACTTCATGACCATCGAAGAAATCAAGAGAATACCCAAGGACAGAACCGTCACCTATGCCAGAATTGTGGTAGACTACCGCCCACAGAAAAAAGATCCTAACAGAGTCCGGATCACTGTAGGCGGAAATCTCCTCAAGGATGACTACCCCGGCGAACTCACTACAAGAACAGCAGACCTCACCACTTCCAAAATACTTTGGAACAGCACCATCAGCACTGACGGAGCTCGTTACATGACGGCTGATGTTAAAAACTTCTACCTCTGTACCCCAATGGAGCGATATCAATATATGAAAATAAAGGCAGCTTTGATTCCCACTGAGTTCATGGATTCCTACCACCTCCATGACAAAGTCTACAAAGGTTTCATCTGGATGGAAATCCGGAGAACAATGTATGGACTTCCCGAAGCGGGAGTCCTCAGTAACCAGCTCCTCCGCAAGCGCCTCGCCACTCACGGCTACTTCGAATTGCCCCACACCCCAGGACTATGGAAGCACATGTGCCGGCCCATATGGTTCACCTTGGTTGTGGATGATTTTGGAGTTAAATACATCGGGAAAGAACATGCCGATCACCTCATGCATGCTCTGAAACAAGATTACGAAGTAGAAGAAGACTGGACAGGATCATTATATTGTGGCATTAAGCTACAATGGAACTACAAACTTGGCTACGTCGACACCCAGATGGGCAACTACGTACGCAAAAACCTTCTCAAGTACAACCATGAGAAACCACGCAAGAAACAAGATTGTCCCTACGAACCATATCCCAGGAAATATGGAACAGCAGCCCAAGACGTCGAACCCCCTGATACCTCCGCTCCACTCAATGCTACAGACGCCAAATGGATCCAACGTGTAGTCGGAAGCTTCCTGTACTACGCCCGAGCCATCGACGCCACCATACTCATGGCACTCAACGCCATTGCCAACGAACAAAAGAATCCAACACAACGCACCAAAGAACGTGTCCTACAGTTTTTAGACTACATGGCCACACATCCAGATGCCGTGGTGCGCTTCTATAAATCGGACATGATCCTCCAAGGACACAGTGACGCCTCATACCTCAGCGCCCCAGAGGCTCGCAGCAGGGCAGCAGGCTACTGGTTCCTTGGATCATTGCCCCAGGATGGGAAACCCCTCAAATTAAACGGTGCAATACTCGTCCTCTGCACACTCCTCAAATTTGTCGCAGCCTCGGCAGCCGAAGCTGAACTCGGCGCATTGTTCCTTAACGCCAAAGAAGCCAAAGTTATGCGGCTTACTTTACACGAACTGGGCCACCCACAACCACCAACGCCCATCCATATCGACAATTCCACCACAGTTGGCATTGTTAACAATACCATCAAGCGTCAAAAATCCAGAAGCATGGAAATGCGATATTTCTGGTTATTAGATGGAACCGTCCAAAAACAGTTCGCATTCTCCCACCACCCGGGAGAAGAAATACTTGCTGATTATCCCAGCAAGGCCCACACGGCTCCGCACCACCGCTTAATGCGACCATTTTTTGTACACCAGCACAACTCACCACTGTACTTATTACGCGCAAGAATGCCTAGTGCGCGGCGAGGGTGTGTTGAGAAGCCAGGTCACACTTACCTGCAATCTCTAAGTAGGCATGTCAACCTGCCTACTCACCAGCACACTAGACACACATGCATAGAGCCAGTGGCAGTAGCTGCATGAGAGCACAGCAACAGAGCTGTGATAGTTACAGACTCATAAATTTATTTAGTTCGTCTTTACTCTATCAACACTCTTTTGCTATCACTGTTCTGGTTCTTCGGGGACAAGCACCAGTCT
>JABMIG010000618.1:0-15805 GCA_013187285.1 Cyclotella cryptica | reverse complement strand
ATCATGGTGAATACCATCGCAACACCGGGTCCGCCATGATTGCCCTCACCACAACATCATCCAAGACTATCCTGCCGCTTGGTTTGGTCGAGTTGGTCATACTCCCGGAGAAATTGCACTATTTCTACCATACCAATTTTGTTACACGGCAACCATCATGGCCGGGAGGGGGAAAGATCGGATTTCAGTCTGATTTCAGTGAAGGTATGCTTATTTTTAAATCCAATCCTCTGCCATTTTCCCCCCGTAAATCATTAACTTAGTTCCTCATTGCTCTTCCTTTTGTGATTGCCTGGGTGGGCTAGGTTGCCTGCCTATTTCTTTTCATGGAGATGCTTCACCATCCCCGCAATACTCTTGCAATACCGTCGAACTTGAATGGGTTGAGCTTGCATGGGAGGTTCTTGCTGTCGGAATAACCATGATTTTGTGGATCCACAAAGATGGGAATTAGAATTGATATTTGTCATCTGATGGAGGAAACTGTAAGTGGATGTGGTGGTGGTTGGCAGACCGGACAAAAATGGTGCCACACTATCAGACAATGCAGTTATTTGTTTTAATGATATAAATCAAACAGAAGCGGAGCAATTTAAATAATCTATTTTAATAAAAGAATGTATTGCAATTATATCTTGAAACAGATTTTCAATGGTTAAATTAGTATTTGTGCAGTCATGATAGTGGTATGTTCAACTTCAGCATTGGCCTTGGCAGCTCTGTTCAAGCTTTTCCTCACTGCCATTTATGTCTGGAGTGATGCAAAACTATGTTGTCACAATTACTTTTGTTAATGGAGAAGTTATTGCTAGTGTAACATGACAACATGAAATGATGGTTGTGATTTTTTCGTGAAGATTGACAATCAACCGTGATTTTGAAGGGAGGGCATCAGTCTCAGACCCCCCAACCCATACACCAATTGAAAGCTCGTGAAAAGAGGAATCTGTAGTATTTTCCGCAAATCTCGCTGTGAGGGCTGTTGAAAAATTTATAACGGATCTACAAAAATTGACGAGATTGGTTTTTTTGTTACAAAAGTGCGTGCATCAGTACTACAGTTAAACTAGTATTTGTATAAGTTAAAACCAAAAATGGCCCTATTGTGGCTGGAGGATCCGGGTCAGTGGTGTGTGCCAACCTTTTTTGGTGAGTAAGAAGTGACGTGGCAAGATCGCACGATTGGTGCGTAATGTATCAGGCAGGCATTGCGGGACGGGGTGGGGACAAGGCAGTAAAGTAGTTACTCTGTTCGTTAAAATATATACTTGTTATTTCCTTACCAATGTGAACGATTGAAGCCTGTCGATAAAAGTAGGGATAGTATTGTATAATACAATAACTACCTAGATTTTGCTCAAGTCGCACATGAAAGATTGCGTGATTGCTGATAGGTACAATATCATACAATGCAACATGCTGTACCATACCATACTTGCGATTGACAAAACAGTGATGAGAAGGGGACAAAAAAGTGATGGGTTGGGACAAGGGTGGGGACGGGGCGGGGACAAGGTGGGAACGGAGTGCAGACAGACTTTTATGTGGGAGGTTTTTGGCAAGTTTTAAAGTTGTCTATGAATATGTGATGCACACCAAGGCCCGGATCATCCTGGTGTCACAGTCATGGAAAATCGTCTGAAAACATGATTGCAAGGCAGCGGAATTTCTCGAAGGCATCTCAGGAATCTTCTGCTCCATCGGGGCTATCCAGTTCTCACTTCTGACTGTCCTACAGGCTGTTGAGTAAAAAGTGTCAGCTAAGAAATTACTAAATTTTAGGCGATCTTATACTAATTCCTATATGTTGCCAGTCGTGCGTAAGTTTTCATTTTTTGCCCCAAGATTGTGATGGCTCATGTGGCAGTGTGAGGCATGCCATTTCCCCACCATCCCACACAAGATATGTACTATTGTTACACCATTGACAATCCTTGTCGTCCACTGCATCAATAAAAACAACATGATCTTAATCATTCAACAGTGACAACTGTTGCCCGCTGCTGCATTGTCACTCAGATTCTCAGCCCACCCTCCCCAATTCTCTTCAACTATTCATCTCATTCACACTTCTTCCACTGTCTGCATCCACATTCTCTGTGCCCTCGCTCCAAAGTATTGGGAATAACAACTGTCCTTCAACTTGTTCATCTGTTCACGATTGACTGACTTTGGTACTTCATTTCTGCACCTACCATCTCTTCTCACTTTGGCAACTCTGCACAGCACGATTGACCAAATTTGGTACTCTTTGGCTTCTGCACATACCATATCAATGCCTCTTTGTACCTGCACAATTGAGTGCTCACTGTGCAACTGAGCTTCTTCATTCACCATCTTTCCTTGCACTACACAACCATCTCTTTGCACTTTGGCAACTCTGCACAGCACGATCGACAGAATTTGGTACTCTTTGGCTTCTGCACTTACCATATCTTTGCCATCTCTTCCTACCCATATGATCGAGTGCTCACTGTGCAACTGACCTTCTTCACCCTCCATCTTTCCTCACACTACATGGCACAATCAACAGAATTTGTATCTAATGCGCTTCTGCATCTCCCATATCTTTGCCATCTCTTAATCCCTGCACAACTGACTGCTCTCTGTGTTCTGACGGCTTATGCACCTACCATTACCATCTCTTCACAAAATACTTTCCCCCGATTAACAGAATTTGGTACATTGTTGGCTTGTGCATCCTGCCATTTCTTGGGTGATTCTTCATCACTGCACGATCAACTGCACTGAGGACATTGTTTGTTACTGCACTTTCAATCATGCCAAAGCCCATACTGTCATGAGTTCTCCATAGTAGAAGTACTCCCAGACAAGTGTTGAACAAGATGTGACTTCTCCTCCTTATCCGCCATGTGATGACGGCCTCATTCGTCAATTGATCCAGCACAAAGAACTAGGCAGCAGCCCGTAATTGCTAGAGTCAACAGAAGACTCAGCCAATATTCAGGTTGAAGAGGAATCTGAATCTTTATCATCTGACAAGACATGGACACCAAGTGTTGATGGAGAAGAATCAGATGAGGATTTTGAATTAGATGACAACCCAGGTATCTGGAAAGAGGTACCAATGAAGATTCAGATTTTTCCCAACTCTTTCATCGAGGTTGATTCTGACCTAGAATATGTATACAAGGAAGAAATGAAGGAACGCAAGAAATGAGTTCTGCAAGAATTCAAGTCAAATACGGACCAGAATGTCAAGAGAACAACTGTCTTGAATGCGAACCAAGTGATGAATGCAGTTTCTAACACAGAGTTGTTGTTCAGTGTTCTTGGCTTCCAGAACAAGTATCTGTTGGAGAAAAAAATCAACAATGGATGTGAAGGAGTATGGAGCTTTCCTCTGTGTCTTCTTCGGTTTGTGTTTTCATTGATGTGGTCTCTCTGATGTATTGAAGCATTTAGGGACATATCCACTATTGACCAAGTCTCTGTCAAAGTTGAAGAGTCATCACTCATCTCTTGATTCCAAGATTGCTAAAATGAATGATTTGCTTCGTAGTTTTGGTGGACAATATGCTGCAGCACCGACGTCGTCCGAGGTCAAAGATTTTGAAGACAGTGTCTTTTGGAGACCAGTGTATGGTATTGACAGAGAGCTTGAAAAGTTATTCAGGGATGTTGGTGGCAAGAGCCATAAACTGCAGGTCTTAAGTTACGTCAAATGTTAAAAAATATATTTCGATGGTGCTTGTCATGATTGAAATTTTTTATGTAGAAAAAATATTGGTATCCTGACAATTTACCCTATTTATCTTATCGTACAATACAGTACCATTTCCTCTGGTTTCATGGGGATTTTCCAATACTACTGTGCTTATTAAATGAAAGTGTCGTGCAACATAACAGGGTTGAGGAGATTTTCACGGGAAATCTTGGAGTTCTCACAACAGCCTTTAAAAATATTAAAATTTGTCTAGCCTTAAGTGCGATGGATTTTCTGGATATTTTCCTGTCTGACCTTGATTTATTTTGTCTCCAAGCTCAATTTTGTAAAGCCTTGTTTCCCAGAAAGTCTGCTGAAAATATGCAATTATCACTCAACTGAACAAACATCTCCCGTCATTCATTGAAGCTTCCCATGATTCATGGGAGGCTCCCATTCATGGGAATGCTCCCATGCATTCCCACAAATCAAGGGAACCTCTCATGATTCATGGGAGGATCCCATGAATCATGGGAAGAACCAGTGATTCAGGGGAACCACTCAAGAAATCAGGCTCATAGAAGGCTGCAAAGCATGACAACCAGACAGCAATTGAGTTGTTGTCTACTTAGGAACAGTGAGATGATCATAGTATGAATATGTTTTTGGTGACAAGTAATACCCGTAAGATGATATTTTGGGTTCCCACAATTGTTGTGCTCCCATAAATTTTCTCATTAAACATGAGAGGTTTCCATGATTCATGGGAAGCTCCCATTCCAATGAATCATGGGAGGCTCCCATGAATCGTGGGCTATGAATCATAGGAGGCCCCCCTGATTCACAGGATATGGAAATTCATGGGAGTCTTCCCATTAATTCATGGGAAACTAACTTGCATCATGGGAGCTCTCATAAATAGGGAACATGTATTGGTTGAGCAATAGGGCCCTTTGGTATGAATTTTATGCGAAAGAGAGATTCGCGAAATATAAGAAAGTTGAGCGCTGAGAAATTAATAAATCACACTTTGTCAGCAAAGTACTGAGAAAAGTGTTTCAACGCATGTCATGCTGACAAATTTTACTTTGTTTAGGCCTCTAGAGTGAGAAAATTTTGGTTATAGAAATTTTCCCAAACCAGTTGCTGAATTCAACAAGTGTTTTCGATTTAAGCTATATTATCAGGAACAAAAATCCAGTGAAAATAGTAAAAAACAGTTACTTTGGGGGCACATAGCACAGAACAGTTTATTTTTGTTGTGCTCTGATGTGTTATGAGTTTTGCTGCCTTTTGGTGTAACTCAGCAACTGCAAAGAGTTATGGAGACAAATGCAGATGGGAGTGTTGCTGTAGGCAAGGAGACACCATACAAGACTGTTTTAGCATGTGAACAATAGAACGACAAAAATGTTCATGCCATTGGGACATTGTAACTTATACTCGGGTGATACTTAAGACCGGCAGTTAATGGTACTTGGACCATTGGAGAAGACATTGAGTCTAGGTTGAAATAGTGCACAATGGTCTTGGCAATTTAATAATCAGCTAGTTTGTCTTGAATGAGAGCTAAAAATAGTTACAAGATAATAAATGTTCTCAACTACAATCTTGGTGATCTCCACTCATATAGCCTGGTGGGTAGTGAGAGTCCCAATTGTCGCAGTAGTGGCTTTGCCATGGATGCTGCCAGTTGGTGCTGATTTGAACTGGATTGGCAGAGCATTCGGGAAAAGAAACCAATTTCTGTCTTGTTGCGGTCCCATTTTGTGTTCTTGAGGTACTTGCAAGAAACTGTCTCCTTCAACACAAAGGCGGAAGGGGTGTCCTCTTTTTCACCATCATGACAGTTTGGCCCAACATGGAAAAGATGCATTCATAGAATAAAAACCATCATTGCCTCTTTTTAATGGTGTCATCTTGTTAGATTTTGTCTGCCAAAGTAGGCATGAAGTGGTGCTGGAGGTCACCAGCAAGATTAATAGTGATGAGGCAAGCAAGTTGGGAATTGAAGAGGAACTTAGAGCAAATATTGAACTTGTTGGCATTGATCAGGCCAATACTTGTGGTACTCCGAGAATAGGTGCGCTTGGGAGATGTCGTATAGAGATGGATAGACATTTCTCTGTGTTTTACAAGAGGAAAGCCAAGAGGCATCATGAGATATAAGTATTCTTTGAAGACAAGAGACTGGACTACAAAGTCCCAAGAAAGACGAGAGACCAGGCTAAGGATCCCCAATGATGAGAGACCTGGCAGAAAATTCACAGAGACTTGGCATGAGTGCCGCTCCCATCAAGACTGGGTGCTCGATGTAGACACCACACCTAAAATTGATAAAATTTATTCATCGGGAATTGCAGGAAAGACAGGTTCATTCCATGGCAGAAGATAGCAAAGTCGTCAAACAATGACATTCCGATGTTAAAACACAAATCTGTGGATATCATCATCATCAAGGATAGATGCCAGGAAGTTTTCACCGAAAACAGGATCGAAGCGTCGCTGTAAAAACAGTCAAATTGAAAGGAGTTGTGAGAGGAGAGAGGAGACTGGCACCAATGCTGCTGACATCCATCACACGAACACCTCTGTGCTATCTTGTAGAAACGGAAACTTGAGCTTTAACCCAAAGCTCTTCAAAAGGTTTGCGCCAAAGAAATTAGCATTGGCCCGCCCAAAGCGTTGTAAACAAGAAATCTGCACCATTGACGAAAGATGGTGTCAACAACAGAAGGGAAAGATGATTCTTTTGGCTTCTGCGAACTTTTTCCGGTCAAGCCTGCTTTGCAATGCGAACACCATCTAAAATCTGCGGGGACTTATAAACCGTGATACACGGTAGTAGTGGTAGTTCTCATTCTTGGTCCCTCATCGAGTGACGGAGTACTTGAACGTAATGAATGTGAGTTCTTCAAGCGGAACAAGAATGATCATTCATGTCATTTCTCCCAAAGCAATTTCAGTTCAGTGTCATCGTGAACACGATTGCGTTTATTCGACGAGAACTCTCGCCCTCTGAAAAATGAGTGTATGTGTACAATACACGGTACAACATTGTACTCTCACATAATCCTGAAAAATGAGAACAGGCATCCTCCGCTGTAATGAACTTAAAATCGAGCTCAGAATTGAATAAAATGTGACACCAAGTGCAATATGCTTGTTGGACTTGCTCGAAGACGAAGTCTAAATGGTGCTTCTGGTCCTACCATCAATTAAGAATCCAGCAGCCCGAGAACATGTATTAGTAAATTATCCTTCTATTCTCATAAAATTACAAATAACAATAGCAACAACAATCACTTCTAAATATTCTGGCCTTATCTTTCATCATTCATCATTACGTCATAGCAAACAGAATCATCAAGTATTGTCATAGCAAACAGAATCCAGAATCATCAATTATTCAGGACCCCAAGTATTCAGAACCCCAGTGCCAACTGTGGTAAGTCACAGAGAGAGTCCAGGATGGCGCACAACAGAGTGTTTGATCCTCTATGTCATAATTCCTCACGAGTCAGCAGCTGCAACGTATCGCCTCTCTCTTAATCGTCTCTCGCATATTGCTCCTTTATCGATCTGTTTCGATTCGTAATCTTTTCCCTTGGTACAGCATCAGACAGAGAAGTGACATGGTCGCGAAATCTTATTTGACCATTCGCGCGCTTTTCTCTTCTGCTTGTCACCGCCCTCCGGGATTACATTTGCTTTTACTCTTTCTGAATTTGAACTACCCTATTCCCTCATCAGCACAATAAAAAAGGATGAAATTTGTTCTTCTATCTATCGTCGGGCTCCTCGCGTTATCCGCACCGGCCAACTCGCAGCAAGGTGTCCCGAACATTGATGATGCCGACGGGCCTGTCGCACATTCCCATATTCGCCGCCAATTGAGCAAGTCAGGGAAAGGTGCGAAGTCGTTTCATATTCCCGCAAGAGGAACAGCCGAAGCCACGATCAATGGAATCACAGGAGTGGCCTCCGATCAAGCCGATACCATATTTGGTACACAGTGGACGGTGAATACGGGAACGAGTGCTGACGCTTACAAAGAGTTCGATGCCCGCAATGATCCCGCAACCGCCGTGGTATTCCAATTTACCGAAAACTACCACTCAATCGGCAAGGGCTCGCTTTGCATCATGAACCAGTGTCCCGATTCCCTCGTGTCGCCGACGTGTGACAGCCAAAGGGATATTTGCAGTATTTCTACGACGAAGTCATCCCCAACGATGGGCCGGTTACCCCAATCTCCTCGACAGAATTCCGTAGTTTCAGTTATGATATCTACCCTATTGAATGTGGAGCTGCGGAGAATCCGGCTGGCAGTAACAGTTTTGGTCATTCCTTTTTTGCAAGTATCCGATTTGTGCACAAGTTAACTGCCGACGGTGGCACCTGCGGCTTCTACGATTGTTCCTTTGACTACGAGTTGCTTCCTGGCGTCGAATCGGGCCCCGAGGGACAATGGACTACCATTACCATTGGTCTTGATACTCTCCCGTGGAGGGTACGTGCAGGGGGCTCAGGTTGTAGTTGCCCCATTACTGCAGCTGTATCCATCAACACTGCTTTGCAGAATCCGACCTTTCCGGACATGATTTTGGGGACGGGTTATGGTGAAATTGCATCGTTAAATATGGGTGCGGCGGTGGGAGGCGCGGATTACAACCTGCATGGATGTTTTGACAATGTCGTCTTCAATACTTCGATGTGGACGAAGACCTTTGATTTTGAACCGAGTAATCGGAAATGAGTAACGCCCAGTGAAGTCCGGCGAATGCATGAAGGGAGCATGTAAGGGAATGCACTGGAATGCATTTGGGGAGGTTTAGGGGATACATAATTTGCCTTTTTTATTTTCGATGTACAATAGGGGTTCCGGGAAAGCCTAAAAATGATGAACTCCTCAAGGTTACTTTGTTCAGTTTATAATGTGATTGGCTGTGCAAAATACTCTACAGCTTCCATGGAATTGATGAGGAAGATAAGACATAAAATAGTTTCCAATTAATGCTTCACATTATCAGTACTGTCATTCGTCAGTGCTGTAGTTATTATTATAATGAATTCTCTCCATCATGTAGGATCAATAACCTATAGCAGCAACTTCCTGGAAAACCTGTTTTGTGGCAATAAAATGTATCCAAGTAACACCAAGTGGTCTTTTTTCTGGGAACGGCAAAAAATACTCTGCCCGTCATGCAGAGAACACTCTGAGAATCCACGACTACCTGGCTTTGGTGAAACCGAGTGACACCAAGTGAAACCGAGTGACATCAAGTGAAACCAAGTGACATCAAATGAAACCAAGTGAAACTGAGTGACGCCAAAGTGAAACCGAGTGACACCGAGTGACACCAAGTGAAACCGAGTGACATAACACTGAGTCCAAGTGACACCAAGTGAAACCAAGTGAAACCAAGTGAAACTGAGTGACACCAAGTGAACCAAAGTGACACCAATGTCAAAGCGATTCAAGTTGATTTTACGGGGCAATGAAATCACGTCAAAGTTGACTTTGAAGGACAAGATGGTTTGAGTCAGACCAGTAAAAAGACTTGAAATAAGAACAGTATCATGGTTATCTAAATAAGTCAAATTTAGACGAAACGTGTGACTCAAAGTGAAACCAAGTGACACCAAGGGAAACCGAGTGACACCAAGTGAAACCGAGTGACAACAAGTGAAACCGAGTAAAACCGAGTAAAACCGAGTGACACCAATAGTGAAACCAAGTCACTTGGTTACGCGAACAATAAGGCCAAGTTGGAGAAACGGACTAATTTTGAAATTTTCCTTATCCTGAAGTACCCGAGCGTGACACCGGGTCACACCGAGTCCGTGGTTTTCCAGGAAGTTGCAGAATAGCCAAAAATTTGGAAAAGAATCACAAACTGGGCAGAGAACCGCCATCAGGATCCCCTCCAAACCCATTGTCTCCTTCAAGTTGAAAACTAACATTATTCCTCCGCTGAATCTAGTCACAACAATAGAACATTGTATTGTTGAGGTGAGGTCATAAACAAATCCACCTACCCTGTCCCAACAGAACTGGTATTGTTGTAGTGAACATGTTGATTGCTTGATGATGAGTCTGTAGATAAGGAGGTAAAGGAGGCTGATGGGGAGGTGGTGGATGCTGTCACCAAGGAGGAGATGGAGGAGGCTACTGGTGATTGAAGGCTAGAGGATTTGGATGCAACAAGAAGAGGATAGGACAAATATTTGGAGGAAATTTTGTCCACCAGGAGGATGTGGAGGAGGAACGTTCCTTGGAGGAGTGAAACATCCTTGTACCAACCCTTATTTTTCTTTCACCATTGACAGCATGGCATTTTTCTTGATCTGTCAAGACAATGCGTAGCATTCGTGGGATGATAGTCACCCCAGGACTATCTGCTCAAGCAGGAAATCATTCAGATTCTCTGTCTACAGGCATGCCCTAAATGATTTCCATGGAGGTGATGACTGTCTCCACAAGAAAATCAAGAGGACCGACCTTCAGCTCCAATAACCATCTGGGGTGAGAGAGTGAGAGAGAGAGAGAGAGAGGTCGAGAGAGGAACATGGTATAGCCGCAGTGTGCGAATAAGCTCACTTTTATTTAATTATATACGTTACCGATGTTTTAATGTGAGCCTGTGACAACGATGATTAATTTGTGGTCTCATCAACATAATTAAATAAAAGGAGGGCACATACCGGCGACATGGGTGAAGCCGAAGACAAAGACGAGAACCTCCCGAAGGAGCGCCGAAGAGGCGGGCGCGGCGGAAAAAAGTTTTGACAGCACGCGACCGGAAGCAAATACAAGCCCCCCACCAGTGGTCTAGAGGACTATATCTACGAGTCGGGCGCGGCAAAACACGCTGCTCAGTTTACCGAAACCACCGAGAAGCTCTGCAACTACATGCAAGCTAATTTCAAGTCGGGGGCTGATGTGGCCGGAGCACTACGAGCACTGAGAGAGCTCGTCATCACCATGCCGAACCCACCAACTGGCACCACTGACAGCGCTGGCAATCATGTACCCCCATCTGCCACGGAGGAACATATCTTCAAGAGAAAGTTCGATGCGGAATACACACGTGAACAGCGCTACGAAGAGAACAAGAAAAAGGCCTACACACTTCTGTACGAGCACTGTGCTCCAGAACTCAAGGCACTCCTGAAAGGAGACGACGATTGGGGTACCATGGAGGCCCAACAAGACAGCATCAGCCTGATTCGAAAGATAAAAGGCATATGCTGCAAATTCGACCCGACGCGACAGGAAGCGAGGGCCATCGTCGCTGCTGATAAGGCCATCATGTGCTACGTGCAGGAGGCGCACGTGACAAATTCGCAATACTTCGAGCGATTTAACGCTTTGGTGGACACCGCGTTGAGCTATGGCAGCAGTATTGGGCATTCGCGCGCGCTGGTCAATGCTGAACTGGTGAAGATGGGGACCAACCGCGAAAATGCCACCGCAGCCCAGAAGAGCAAAGCCATGGAACTGGCGCAGGAGGCGTACCTCTCCATGCTCATGTTGGATGGGGCTAACTATTATAAATTCAAAACACTCAGAGAAGAACTCGACAACGACTATGCCAAGGGGACAGACACCTACCCGACCAACCGGAATGCGGTGCTGAGGCTTCTGAACAGCCATAAGACCCCCACGTTTCCATGACAACACAACAACCAGAGAGGAGCAGACTCCGCAATGATGTTTGCGCAAGGAGACGGAGGCCGGGTGGACAATCGAAAATGTTTCAGATGCGGGAGGAAAGGTCACATCGCAACAAACTGTCCAGCAGAGAAGCCGGGAGCCGCGAGCGAGGAGGATGATGATGGCGAGCATCTGCATACTATGCGAGCAGTAGAAGGGAGCGAGAACGAGGAATCGGAGGGCTACAGTAGTGGCAAGTATGAGGATGAGAATGAAGTCGACGGGGATGACGATGCAGTGTACTTTTTTCATCAGCGGGACACGAAGGGCCTAAGTCGGGACTGGCTACTCCTGGACAGCCAAAGCTCCACTGATATGTTCTGCAATAGGGACTACCTAAGAGATGTGAAGGCGGCCGCGCGTCCAACCACCATCCACTGCAACGCTGGTACTACCGTGTGCATCAAGGAGGGAATCATCTCTTCCGAAGAGTTCGGTGATATTCCGGTTAAGTACCACCCCACCGGAATTTGTAACATCATATCACTTAAAACCATGAAGAAGTTGTTCCCATTCTCATACTGCAGCACTCCGAACGACCCAGAGTCAGCGACGTTTCGAGTCTCCACAAAGAATGGGATCGTGGAATTCAAGCCCTGTGCGAAGGGACTACATTACTTTGATCTATCGACAACCACTCAAGAAGCGGTGATGCATGTCCAAACGGTCCAGCATAACTTCGAAGGGTTCTCCAAGGACCAGGTGCTCCGTGCTATCAAGGCCCGAAAGCTCCAAGCTATGCTCGGCAGTCCCGCCAAAGCCGACTACGAAGGCATGGTACGTGGAAAATTGCTTGACGATTGTCCTATTGATGTTGTTGACCTTCGCAACGCTCACACTATCTTTGGCCCCGACCTAGCAGGGTTGCGCGGACGAACAGTGAGACGTAGGCCAGAGAGGGTGACCACAGATGTAGTTGCAGTACCACGGGATTTTGTTCGTCTGCATAAGTTTGTGACGCTGACGGCCGATATCATGTTTGTAAATGGGATCCCGTTTCTTTTGACGCGGTCTAGAGGTATTCAACTAATAACAGTAGAATTCCTGCCGAGACAAACGGCTAAAATAATAGGGGAGAAGCTTACTCGTGTACTACAATTGTACCAGAGAGCTGACTTTGTAGTCCAAACTGCACTCATGGACAAGGAATTTGACGCAGTGGCAGATCAGTGCCCTACCTTACCCATCAACACGACCGCCGCAAACGAACACGTCCCCGAGATAGAACGTGCAATAAGGCTTGTCAAGGAAAGAGCACGGGGCATCGAAAACACTCTGCCCTTCACGGGCCTACCAAGACTTATCACGATCGAGCTGATACATTTTATAGTTTTATGGCTAAATAACTTTCCCGTCAAATCGGGCGTGTCCACCAAATACAGCCCAAGGGAGCTGATATGCCGCCACCGGCTGAACGCGAAAGTCCACTGCAAGACCCCGTTCGGAGCCTACTGTGAAGTGCACGACGAACCCACCCCATCCAACAGCATGACTCCGAGGACACACGAGACCATATGCATGGGACCTACTGGCAATATTCAAGGCAGTTACAAGTTTTACTGCCTGAAGACCAAGAAGAAACTGACAAGAAGGCGGTGGGACGAACTGCCGATGCCTCGGTCAATCATCCGCAAAGTTGATCGACATGCAAAAAATGACAAGGCCGCGTCGCGCCTTACATTCACCGACCGCAACAATCGAACATTCCAGGACATTCGGAATGAGGAATATGACGATGAGCCCGAGGGTTTAGTGGAACAAGAGCCATCGCCGTTCCCAGACATACCCTCCGAGATGCCTGGGATAGAGCTAACTGAGCACGCAGAAAGTACTACAGCGATACCAATACCGGACGAGCAGGCAGAAACCGCCATACAAGCCAGGATAGCCGCCGAAAATGCCGGACTAGGTATGAATCGAGCCCCCTAGGACCCCACCTGGTGGAGGCCGAGCAAGACGAGATAGAAGATGACGGGAGCATCTATGAAATAGGCAACGTAGCATACCAGGAAGCGCCGGCAATAGAGGTGGACGATGGAAGCAGCGTATTGGAGGCTGAGATAAGCGATCAGGGAGCTGACGACGGCGTAGAAGGCGAATTGTTGGATCAGGACGAGGACGAGGGCGAATTGTCGGATCACGAGGGTGATAACCTCAACACGACCAAAATGAACGAGACAGGCGGATTGTTAGATGAGGGAGCTGGCGAGGACGAACCTGGAGAATCTGATGACGAGGGTGCTGGCACGAGAAGATCCAAGAGAGCGAGAAAGGTGTCCACGAGACTCCAAGGATTCGAACACAACATGTCCGCCATGTACGCCAAGGAGGATGCAGAAAAAGAGGTGGATGAGTACATGCATGCCACACTCTCCGAGGAAAAATGTGACCAGATAGACTCTTATCTGGTGCCCGTTTTTGAGTTTATCATAACGCAATACGCGCTCAAGGCGGGCCTTCAAAAGGCAAAAGGGAAAGACAAGAAGGCAATTCGAAACATGATGCACGAGCATCTAATGACCCAATATTCGCTGAAGGCTGGGCTCAAGAAGTTCGGACAGAAGGGGTAGAAGGCTGTGTCAAAGGAATTGGGAGAATTCCACGACTTGAGTGTATTCATCCCGATGGACCCGACGAAGCTGACAAGGCAAGAAAGAGCAGCAGCACTGGCGTCATTGATTTTTCTCAAGCAGAAAAAAGACGGCACTGTAAAAGCGAGGACATGTGCCGACGGTCGAAAACAACGTGACACTACCGCGGAAGAAGAGGCAGCATCTCCGACTGTCTCGGTGGAATCGATCTTTATTTCGTGCGCCATCGAGGCGAGCGAAGGGAGATGCGTGGCAATCATCGACCTGCCTGGGGCATTCCTTCACGCCGACTGCCGATAATGCGTTTTCATGGGAGGCTGGCCGAGCTGATGGTACTGATCGCTCCACAGGTGTATCGAAAGTACGTGACCACCGACGCGAAGGGCGAACCGGTGTTGTTCCTGAAGCTGCAAAAGGCATTGTACGGGATGTTAAAATCCGCACTTCTGTTCTACAAGAAGCTACTTACCGACCTTGTGGCGAAGGGATTCACCGTAAACCCGTATGACCCCTGTGTCGTGACAAAAATAGTACGAGGTCATCAGATGACTATTTCCTGGCATGTAGACGACCTGAAGCTATCACATCGAAGGAAAGTAGAGGTAAAAAAAATCGAGCAATGGCTGCGAAGCATTTATGGTAACATCTCTGTAAGTCACGGAGACAAACACACTTACCTTGGGATGGATCTTGACTATTCCGAGAAAGGGAAGTGTCGAATCACTATGCCGGGATATACCAAGGAAGTGATCAATGCATTCCCAGAAGTGATCAATGGAAGTGCGGCAACACCAGCTGCTGATCATCTTTTTCAGACCAGGGAAGACGGGAAGAAATTGCCGGAGGAACAAGCTGCCGCATTTCACCGTACTACGGCTCAGCTGCTCTTTCTCAGCGGCAGAGCTCGACGGGATATCCAAACAGTCGTGGCTTTTCTGACCACGAGGGTGAAAAACCCGGATGAGGATGACTGGGGGAAGCTAAAAAGGGTGTTAAGATACTTGAATGGTACAGTCGAGTTAGGATTGTGTCTAAGTGCGAAGGACATCGGGCTGGTGCAGTGGTACGTGGATGCATCGTACGCCACCCATGATGACTGCAAAGGACACACTGGAGCGATGATGACACTAGGAGATGGAGCAGTCATCAGCAGATCCCGCGAACAAAAAACGAATGCAAGGAGCTCGACTGAAGCTGAGCTGATCGGGGTGTACGACGCACTGCCGACCATCCTCCACACCAAGTACTTCCTCGAGGCAATGGGGTACGGCGTCAAACAGAATGTGATTTATCAAGACAACAAAAGTAGTATTACGCTCGAGCGAAACGGACGAACTTCCTCATCGAAGCGCACAAAGCACATCAAGATTCGTTATTTTTTCATCAAAGACATGATCGACCAACAAGAAGTTGAGATACAACACTGTCCTACTACGGAGATGTGGTAAGACATCTTGACTAAACCCAAACAGGGTCGAGAATTTATTCTCATGCGTTCGAAGTTGCTAGGAATTGCGACGGATGGGAACGAGGCAAACGGTAATGGAACAAGAATAAAGAATAACCAGAATTCGGTGACACGCCAGAATCAGTCCCTGCTCTCACCGCGAGGGTGTGTTGGACCAGAGGTACTTAAGGTACATAGGAAAGTACCAATGTTACACGTGGAAGCGAAAGTGCAGCTAAGCGGGAGAAGGCTGGTGGAGCCGGGGAGGAAGGCTTTGTTGGGTACTAAACACGGTATAGCCGCAGTGTGCGAATAAGCTCACTTTTATTTAATTATATACGTTACCGATGTTTTAACGTGAGCCTGTGACAACGATGATT